>CAUYSK010113792.1:0-23939 GCA_963575035.1 Avahi laniger
CAAAATCCTCTCTTCTAGCGGCTTGAAAATATACAATAAATTACTGTTAACTATATTCACCCTACAGAACTTATTCCTCCTATGTAGCTGAAACTTTGTATCCATTAACCAAACTCTCCCTAGCCTCCTTTACCCCCTACCCTTCTACCCTCTAATAACCACAATTCTACTCTATACTTACAATGAGCTCAACTTTTTTTTTTTTTTTTTGAGACAGAGTCTCACTCTGTTGCCCTGGCTAGGGTGAGTGCCATGGCATCAGCCTAGCTCACAGCAACCTCAAACTCCTGGGCTCAAGCAATCCTTCTGCCTCAGCCTCCCGAATAGCTGGGACTACAGGCATGTGCCACCATGCCCGGCTAATTTTTTCTCTATATATATATTTTTAGTTGTCCAGATAATTTCTTTCTATTTTTTGGTAGAGACGGGGTCTCACTCTTGCTCAGGCTGGTCTAGAACTCCTGACCTTGAGCGATCCACCCACCTCAGCCTCCCAGAGTGCTAGGATTACAGGCGTGAGCCACCGTGCCCAGCCGAGCTCAACTTTTTAAGCTCCGATATATAATTGAGAACATGTGATAATTATCATTTTGTGCCTGACTTATTTTACTTAACAAATGTCCTCCAGGCTCATCCATGTTGCCTCAGTGACAGAATTTTATTCTTTTTTCAAGGCTGAATAGTATTCCATTGTGTATATATACACATTTTCTTTATCCATTCATCCATTAATAAACACTTAGGTTGATTCCATACTTTTGCTATTGTGAATAGTGATGCAATAAATATGGGGGTGCAGATATCTTCTTGATATACTGATTTCCTTTTCTTTGGATCTAATAATGGGATTGCTGGATCTTATGGTAGTTCTATTTTTAGTTTTTTGAGGAACCTCATACTGTTTTTCCATAATGGCTGTACTAATTTACATTCCCACGAACAGTGCCTAAGTTCCTTTTTCTCCTCATTCTTGCCAGCACTTGTTATTTTTTTTGACAACAGCCATTCTAACTGGGGTGGGATATCTCATTGTTGTTTTGATTTGCATTTTCCTGATCATTAGTGATGTTGAACATCTTTTCATATGTCTGCTATTCATTTGTATGTCTTCTTTTGTGAAATGTCTTTTCAGATCCTTTGTCCATTTTTAAATTGGATTATTTGTTTTTTTGCTATTGCATTGTTTGAGTTCCTTGTATATTCTGGATATTAGACCCTTATTGGATGAATAGTTTGCAAATACTTTCTCTCATTCTATGGGTTGTCTCTTTACTCTTTTAATTGTTTCCTTTGATGTGCAAAAGCTTTTTGGTTTGATGTAATCCCATTTGTCCATTTTTGCTTTTGTTGCCTGTGCTTTTGAAATTTTATCCATAAAATCTTTACCCAGAACAATGTCTGGAAGCATTTCTCCTACGTTTTTTTTCTCTAGTAGTTTTATAGTCTCAGGCTGTTACTTACTTCTTTGGAAACCTAGAGCCCTGTGCATGAAGCTTGTCTTAATGTCTTTCTCATTTTCACGCTTAACTTTCAAATTCCTGGAAACTACTTTAAATTCAACCATTATTTTGGAGACTTCCTTAATTCAATCATACTTCTAGAGCCTATCCACAAGTCATTGTTCTAGAGCCTGAGAATAAAAGTATAAATAATATACTATCCAGGGAAAGGACATTATACTTTTTGACATATTTGAATCTTTGTTACATGTCTGGTCTGCTGTTATGTAATTTACACATTAATAACTCATTTGGTCCCTATAGCAATTCCATTAAGTATTATTTTCCCTATGCTATGGATGAGGGAAAAGAAAAAGCCTGACAAAGGTTAAGTTACTGTTCAAAGTTATGCAGATAACAGGTGGAGAAAGCAGTGCTGATAACCAAGCCTGACTTCCGTGAGTGACATCAGAGGAGGAAGCAAGTCAGTCTGCCAGAGCACTGCAAAGGCCAGGCTCCCCACGACTTTAAGGAGTTTTAGGCGTTCACTAAACTGAGAAACTGGAGAAAGGAGGGTCAAAGGGAATGAACTAGATTTTTTTTTTTAAGAGAATGCTGTCACAACCACCATGTATCTCCCACTGGCCAACCTTTATATTTGGCATTTATTTGAACAGAGTGCTGGAGGATAGAGATACCATCGTGAGCAAAAATGCAATCTGCAGCCTCTTGGAGCACACAGGCTAGCATCATTTGAATAAACAAACAAAAATTATATAACGTATTACCCGTAACAAGTGGTTGTAAGAGCTTAAAATCTGGCATTTAACTTAAGTGGCTATGGTAGGCAGAATTAGATGCCAAATATGTCCACATCCTAATCCCCCAAACCTGTGCATATGTTATATTACACAGTAAGGAGGAATTGATCTTCTAGATGGAATTAGGGATGCAAATCTGCTGACTTTAAAATAAGGAAATGACCCTGGATTAGCTGGTGGGGCCCAATGTAATCACAGGGGTCCTTAAATGGGGAAGAATCAGGAGAGTCAGGGAAGGGAATGAGATCACAGAAGCAGAAGTCAGAGGTTGGAGTGATGTGATTGCTGGTTTTGAAATGAAAGGTCACAAGCCAAGGAATGCCAGAAGCCTGTACAAACTGAAGAAGGCAAGAACACAGATCCCCCCTAGAGCCTCCAAAAAGGAAAGCAGCTGTAATGACACCTTGATTTTAGCCCACTGAGACCGTTCAGTACTTTGATCTCCAGTATTGTAGTAGAATAAATGTGTGTTGTTTTATGCCACTAATTCAGGGTAATTTGTTACAGCAGCCATAGATCACTGATACAATGGGAGATCATGGAAATCTCCCTCAGGCAATGGCTCTTGAACTGAGATCCAAAGGAATCTTAGAAGCTACCTGGGTGAGGAGTGGAGGAAAGAGTCCAACAGACTTGGCAGGTAAGGATACAGCGGCTGGAGGAGGTGTGGTGTCATGGGAGGTGGGTGAGCTCCGCAAGTGTTCAAGCAGGAAGGACTAGGTAGCCACATTTAGCATACTGGTCTTTTTAAAAGCAATGGGAATCCACTTAAGGGCTTAAGTCTGAGGATGGCATCAACAACATGTTGCTTAAAATACAATTGTTCATTTCAGATTAGTTCCCTACCTCACTCCACCTAATTTATCTCACACAATATGCAGAAATGCAAATTAATATTAACTAGAGACAATAAAAAAAGCAAACAGACTGGGAAGATGTCACATGATAAATTCTAAAATTAACTACAAATTATTTGCATATTATCCTCAGACGTTCTCTCTTCCCATATAAATGAGTAATTAATAGTTGACACCAATACCAAGAAAAGCTTGGTTGATACTTTGTTTCAAATGGTTGACTACGGTAACAAGATTTGCCTTCATCCTAAAATAGAAGTGAAATCTGGATTAACAGGTCAGGAGTTTTCCGTTGACCCTCAAGTGTGGTGTGACATCTAGTGGCCAAAGTTGCCAATTTCATTTCTTCCTGCTTGGCTTGACTTAGACAAACCAGAGATACAATGTTACCTTGAAGCCAATAAACATGGAGCAACTACTGTGTGTAGAATGTTAAGCAAAGGACTGAAGGAGAATTCAAAGATGAAAAACGTGCTGTCTCTGTTCCTTTTGGAACATATTTGTAGATTTTCATACTCAGTAGAGGTTGAAAAGAAAGACAAGTATTTAGATGTCCTAATACTGGCTGGAGATGCAGATTTGGAATTCATCAGTGAGCAGGTTGAGACTTGAGTGTGGACATTGCACAAGAATACAGCACTGTGACTGGCACAGAGGAATTGTTCAATAAATATTCACTAATATTCAAAAGCATTCAATCAAAAGTGTCAAATGCTGTGACAGCAAATGGAGGAACCCCATGAGAATCTCAAGTACTACTGGATGGAAATTCTTGGGTATGACAAATTGATGAAGAGTCAAATGACAGATGCTAACAAATACTAATTTTATAAGTACCTCGTGCTAACCGATCATGCAACCAGAGCGCAATTATTCATTTTATTATGGCTGAAATATAAGTTTTGGGTATTTCTAACATTCAAAATTAAACGCCTTTGAGAAAATCATTTATCTTCTCTGAGATGCTTGGCCAATTGGTTTAAGGATAAAAACACCACCATCCAGAAATTCTGTGCAGATTAACTGAGATAACGTGTGAGAAAGAAATTTTTAAGCCATAAACCACTATTCTCATACAATGTGTGTGTTTTAAGTGGGTAGCCATGAGGCATAGTGTACAAAGAAAATGCCTAAACACCTCAAATCATAACTCAGAACTGAGGCCGGCTATGAGGCTGCACAGGAAGACCATCCTGGTCAAAGGTATCAACTTACAAAAATGGCTTTAACTCTTCTTGTCAGTTTTGGTTGCAGGTAATTATATTTCTTACTGAATTTTAATACATTTTTGTAAGCTCAGCATTTCAGATGGAAAATTTTCAGTTTGTTATTTTTTAAAATTCATCATTATGTTAATTTCTGGTTTACCAATATTTGGGCAAGTTTTATGTGTGTTTTGGGTTCTAATCATTTCATTGTGGGGTTCTTCTCACAGTGGTATGTTTACAGCCATTGTTTTTCAAATTCGAGTTACCACTCTTTGAGTTTATTATAATCTTTTCCATCATGCTTCTTTGAATACTTTTACTGATTCATTAAAATCTTTGGGCAAAAATGACCAGTCTGTGCTATTTTATGTGCGTCCTCTTTGAAACCAAATTTCACCACTTTATAAGCAATGAAGTAGTTTTAGCAAATTCTGATTTTTTTCTCAATAGTTTTGAATTTAACTTTAGCGTAATTAAAATTAAAACTTAATTTTAAATTCTGATTTCTTTAGGGTGCTTTTAAATAAAAAAAAATCAAAGTTTGATTTACCTAAATTAAATCTAATTTAAAATAATTAAAATATATTCAAAATTTTAATTTGAATATATTTTATTTTAGTTTGAGTATATTATTAATTTAAAATTATTTTATTTTAAACTTGATATTGCAAGAAAATTAAAAAAAATATAAGCCTAATGTAACATTTGAGTTGACAAAATAATATTAAAAAATGCTTGTGTTCTGAAAAAAAGGACAAATACTTTAAAAATTCTAAAAGAAATAATAGATATTTGGAAGTAATACTATCATATGCACTGCTGAATTTTAGGTTGGAAAATGTAATGGAAATGTTTCATTTCATAACAGATTTCTTCTTAGAACTTTTACCAATTTGGGTGGCAATTTTTAAATGTATTAACTTTAATGTTCAGAATTTTATCTGCAGTAACTGAAAATTGGACATTTATGTCAATGCTGTTAAAATCACAGTCAGGGAATAATAACTAATAAATGTGGTGTTTGTCATTTAATAAACTCGCAGTTTGCTCTCACTGATTCGTGTAACTGGATGTGGGCAGCGTGAGGAACAGCAGAGGGCGTCAGAGTCAATGGCCTCAGCACGGCCAGGTTTTACTTACCGATTGCGCACATGTGGACGGGGCAGTTTAGTACTCATATATTAAATACTTCAGTACTATTGTTTTTTTTGTAAGTGAATGACCCCATAAAGTTTCAAAGTAATTCAAATTTCTAATTTCAGGTATCAGTCCAAAGTAGATGTGTTAGTAATTTTAAAAATACATAAACCAAAGCTAAGGTTATAAAAAGATGAATTAAAGGTGGACTGACAGCCCTTGGACAGTTTTAAATTCACCCTCTTCCATGATGTGAATCATTCTGTAATGCTCTCCACCCAGGAGGGGAACGTTCCCAGCTGTGTTCTTGGCTTAAACAGAGCTCCTGAGGCTTGGAAACAAGGACAATTGAGGACACAAACAGAGAAGAAGGGATCCACCCTCACCTTCCCAGTGAGGGGAAGTGCTGTATCAGGCATCTTTGTATCTCCCACAATCTCACTAATTGTTGGTTGGGAATAAGCCAAATCCATTCATATTTACTGAGCCCACGAGCACATTCAAAGTTAAATATAAATGCACCTGGCAACACTGTAATTACAGGACATATTTTAGGAGAAAAGATACTCCCTTGAGCAAGGTCAGTGCAAGATTGAAAGGAAATACACCAAGAGTGTTTAAGTTACGGAGATAAAAATGCAACGCCTGGAGACGGAAACCCTAATGGGTGCCGGCGGGCAGAGAGGAACGGCGTGGGGGGCCACTAGGGGAGGGTGAGCGTTGGAGGGGTTGGGATCGGAGCATGAAGGGTCCTGCCCGGGGTTTGCACTTGACTCTAAGTGTAAGGAGTCATATTTAGGGGTCGGTTTATTTTTTTTCATTAGGTTTCTCCTCCCTTCGCTATCCTTCTTTTTACTGTTCCGGTGTGATGGGTGTGATAGCCCGGACTGAGTAGACGGAAAATATTTCAAGGATGGAAATAGCTCTAAATCTCTCCATTCCTCCTTTGCATTTAATCCTTTGCTTGTCGCAGAGAGAAGCTTGGAGGGTCCCAGTGAGCCAGCCAAGGCCAAGTCGGACATGGTGATGTCAGCAACTGAAGGAAAACACTTTTCCCCAAACTCTCCTGCTCTGCCCTTCTCTCCGCACCTGGGTTACCTTTTATTTCTTGTATCATAGCCTGTAGGTTGAGAACCTCCTCGTTACGTCAGGAAGGGTGCACAGGAATAGAAGAGAGTTAGCCGGAGATCGGGTCATGAGGGCCCCTGTCAACTGGGGTAAGGATATTATATCTAAAGTGCCCAGGCTGGGCATAGGGGCTCACACCTGTAATAGCACTGGCACTTTGGGAGGCCGAGGCAGAGGATCACTTGAGGCCAGGAGTTTGAGACCAGCCTGGGGGACACAGTGAGACCCCATCTCTACATAAAATAAAAAATAATAGCTGGGTGTGGTAGCATGTGCCTGTGGTCCCAGCTATTGGGGAGGCAGAGATGGGAGGATCACTTGAGCTCTAGAAGTTTGATCTACTATCACGCCACTGCGATTCAACCTGGGTATCAGAGTTAGACCCTGTCTCTAAAAATAAATAAATAAATAAAGTGCCCAGCAATGCTTTTTTTAAAAAATAATATTTATTTTACCATTTATGGTGAATGAAATTGGGTCCATCAATGATTTGAAGTTTCCTTTCAAAATAAATATTCCTATGTTAAAAAAAAATTAAATCAATTTAAAGAAAAGTGTTAAGAAAATAATAGTGTTATTGGGCTATTGCAGACACCGTCAGGGGTGGTATAAGAATGATTGAAGTTTAAGAAGCCACACCATATTCCCTTTGATCTGCAAATATTACTCCATCATATTACCTCATTCTAAGGACTCAAATGCCCTGTATGTGCCTAAAATCAAGAGGCATTTTCCATATTTTTCATTCCTCATCTCAGTAGCATTTGAGGGAACCGTCCCTCCCCTGAAGCACACGCCTGGCTTTCATCACAACCTGATCTCTAGTTTGACCATTATCTCACCAGTACACTTCTGCCTCATTGACAGGCTCAGCCTCCTCTCCCCATCTTTGATCATTAGAATTGTATTAGGTTCATTCCTAGGTCCCCCCTGTTCTTACCCTCTATCTTCCCCCAGCCATCTCAGCAATATCCACGGCTTCAACTCTCTCCAATATGGACTCGCAAATCTGTATCTTTGCCTAAATCCAAATATCAACCTTCCCCTTTAAAGCCCCAGTTGGATGTCTCAAAGGCATCCCAATATTAACATGTCAAAGGTTGGGCAGGGTGGCTCATGCCTGCAATCCTAGCACTTTGGGAGGCCGAGGTGGGAGGTTCGCTTGAGGCTAGGAGTTCAAGATGTGCCTCGGCCTGATAGTGAGTCCCTGTCCCTACAAAAAAATCTAAAACTTAGCCAGGCATAGTGGTGTGTGCCTGTAGTCCCAGCTACTCAAGAGGCTGAGGCAGGAGGATGGCTTGAGCCCAGGAGTTTGAGGTTGCAGTGAGTTATGATCACACCACAGTACTCTAGCTTGGGTAACAGAGTTGAGACTCTGTCTCAAAAAAACGAACAACCAAAACGAGCAAACAAACAAAAAACATGTTCAAAGCCTCAGATCAACTTTATTTAACCCTGGTTTTCTATTTCAGTCACTGACAACACTGCTCCTCCAGTTGCTTAAGCCATAAAATTAGAGTCATTGTTGAGACTTCACTTTCCACCTACTCCCAGTTTATAATCAGTTACTACATTTCCTCCATATTACTCCCTAAATAACTTTCCAAGAGTGTCTGATTTTTCAATCTGTACCATGACCTTCTTAAGCCACACTTCCTTCTTTTCTTCCCTAAACCACAGTGATAGCTCTGCCTCCAGTCTACTCTCCACAATCCTACGTGGACAACTTCTTCAAGCTGCAAATTTAATGCATTATCCTCTGCTGAGGTGGTTTCCGTGGTTTGCACTGACTCTACGGTACCAATCTGCCTGCAGAAGCCTGGGACTCAGCCGTGCCCTTCAGCCCCATTCTGCAGGGCTTTCCTCCCGGCGGGCGGTGCTCCCAGCCACAGTGGCACTTTCTTAAACATATCATATCCCTTTTTCTACAGCTGTTCCCTCTGCCTGAAATATTTCCCTACCCACCGCGCCCACCCTGCCATTGCCTTGCTTTGCCTGATTAACGCCTACTTATTCTGCAAATACAAACTCAAACATGACTTCCTCAGGAAACCTTCCCCGACCTCCCTCTACACCTTACCAAGTCAGATCCCCTGACAGATTCCCGCCCCGCACCACAGACCCCTGGTTATCACATGTGCCGCAGTTGGATTTCTTTGGTCATCACCTACGTCCCCCCTAAGCTGTGGGCTCCCTGCCTGATACAAGAGATGCTGTTTGTTTCTCCTTTTGTTTATCCCCAGGACCCGCCAGTGCACCTATCACATGGTGGATATCCAGTGAAAATTTTGGGAGTGAAAGAATGAATGAATAATGGTGTGAAGCCAAAATGGTCGTATTCGTTTTTAAAGATAGAAAACTAAAGCTTGGTGACAAGTGACCTTCCAGCATCAGATCGCTGCGACATGGCTGACTCATCTTGTACCGAGGCTGGGGTCAAACCTGGTGCACTCCCAGGGCTCCCGAGCAGCAGACCTTTGTGGGAAGCCCCTGTTACGTCCTCCTCTAACCTCTCGAGATGCTAAAAGTGGCTTTCCTAGTAGAAAACAGGACCAATGCCCAGTTTCCTTCGGGGCCAGGCAGACCCTGAGCGCAACAGATGCTGAAAACAAGAAATGCCTCTGGCTCCTGGAAAAAGGAGCTCGACGAGTCCTTTTTGGCTGCCTCCAGGAAGCCCTGCGGTCCTTCCCAGGCCGTTTTCCAGATTTCCTCACCCTCCACATTAGATTTTTTCCCCCTTTCTACTCTCCTGCGTCGAAGGGATTAGTAAGCCATGGAATGTCTCCAGATGCCAGCGCATCGTTTTTCATCCCGGGTGGTGCCGTGGCGTCGGGGTGGAAGGCGAACACCTGCGAGGTTGAGTCATGAAGGGGGGAGGGGGCCAGGCTTTCTGGCAGGGGGCTGTGGAGCTGTGCAACAGGGCTCGTTTCTCCCGGCAGCAAAGGGTCTGGAAAAGCCTGCCCAGCCACAGCCTGGGCCGCTCTGCCTTTTTTTCCAATGGCTGTACCTGTGAGACAGTGGTTAGCCAGGAGCTGGGCTTTTTGTATTTTGGGGAGAATCTCAGATGCACGGTCTGTTTGATCAGAACTTGGGGATCCCTTCAGCATGGGGGATAGAAGTTCTGTGCACGTACAGCCCTAATCCTCAAGCTGCTAGGGGAATGTTTCAGGAAGTGTTTTCCCTATGACAACGATGGTTCTATTTTAAGCTAACTTTTAAACTTCTAGAATGGAAAGCATTATATCACAATGGCTTTTGGTGGCATATAGTCATAGCCTCAAATGGCACCACCTGAAGGATCCTGAGCAAATTACATCAACTCTCTGAGCTTCAGGTATCTTTTTTTTTCCGCCAGAAGGATTAAATAAGAAAGTGACTTAACTATCCCAGTACCTAACATGTATATGTGCTTCAGTGTTAGCTTCTGCCCCCAGGCAATGACTTGCACGTGACATAATTTAAGGAATGAAGACCGGTGGATGCTGAGTTAGTGAAACCGTCCGCACAGGGTTAACAAGAATTACATGCCGGCTTCTAGACAGAAATATAGTTATAATTAAGCATTAATCAGACTGCACTTTGGCCCACTTCCTTGTAACCGAAAGGCACGTAGAACTAGATCCTGCTGATATACATTCCCATTTTCCTATAGATAGGATTTCTGATGTTAGAATCATGAGGCTTTTGTTTAAGAATTGCTCAGGATGTTTTTCAGTTCCTAATTCCAGCTGATGCCAAACAGTTTGAAGACCCCACAGAGGAAACGAGTCAGCATGAGAATGCAGTTTCTTCATCTCAGTTCCATGACTTCCCTCTGCACCCTGTCAACAATCTCCACCCTTCAGCCCACTCCAAACCCCTTAAAATCCCTAGCCCCAGACTCTTCCGGGAGGTGGATTTGAGGTTTCCTCCCATCTCCTTGTTTAGCAGCCTTACGATTAAACCTTTCTCTGCTGCAACCTGGAATCTCAGTGTATTGACTTGACACACACATTGGGCAACAAACGTATTATGGTTACAACAGGGTGCCCTTGTCCTGGACTGAAGCACTGATCCCCCAGCTGTGGGGCTATTGATGAACTGGGTGGGAAATGGTGGAAGGAAGTCACCAGTGGTTTGAGAACTATAGAGGAAAGGGTAATTATAAGGATTATAGAATTACACAGCTATTGCTTGGGGCTACTGATGCTTTCCAAAAAGTGAATGAAAGGCTGAAAATGATTAATCACCAATTAAAAGCTGAGTATGAAACCCAGAGGGCCTCCTTGGCGGAGACTCTCATCTCCTGTGGCTCAGGACAGAAAAAGCTAAGGATCGGGGCCAGAACGTAATTCTAGGAGTAATAGAAGTCCAGAGAAGGTTGGGCTCTCAATCTAGGCATGTTTGCTATGCCAGGGTCAGGCCCTGGTTGGGAAATATTGGAACATTGGATACATTTGGGTCAATGCACTTGAAAATCTTGAGCCCCTTGAAAGATCTGATCTGTTCCTCCCAGGCTATCTGCTAATAACTAGGTTTAGGTTATGACATATCCCAGCTGGGTAAATTGTGATCTAAATCTGGTCATTAGCATAATGGCCAGTAGAAGAGATGGGGCCTATCCTCCTCTCAAAGGAGCTACGGGAGGGAGCCAACATGCACCCTTAGGACCCAAGAGAGATCATACGGATCTGGATTCTGATTGTGCTAGATGGGAGGCATGGGTACAGTGAGAAGGCCTGGAACATAAAGTTAGATAAGGGAGAAGTTTTTGATACAAGAGCATTTTCCCAGTATATGGATTTTATATCCTGGCAAGGGATTTAGAAGATGCTGCTCCTAATACGATGCTGGGGCGGCTCTTGGAAGCTCAACCAAGTCGTAGTCCCAATTGCAGCTGCTTCACCAGATGCAGGGTATCTGCTGGAGAATATTAACGGCCTCAGATGCATGGCATCTGGCCCTTTATCTTGCAAATGTATTCTTTTTCATCCCTTTCAAAAAGCTCTAAAAATAGTTTGCATTTATTCGGGACAGATAATGATATAAATTAATGGACTTGCTCCAAGACTATGTTAATTCTCCCACCCTCTGTCAAAATACAGTCCAAAGAGAAATAGATTGTCTGAACATCCCAAATAGCATGGCATCTATTAATGATGTCGCATTGATCCAATCAAATGAGCAAAAAGTGACAAGCCCATTGGAAGCCTTAGTGAACCACATGCACTGCAGAGAGGGGTCATAGACCTTTCAGTGGCAGGGGCCTGCAAAATCCGTGAAGCTTTAGGGTTTCAGTGGCCTGAACATGTGGGGATATCCTCTTCAAAGTAAAAAAAAAAGAAAACTATTGCAAATCGCACCTCCTACCACAAAGAAGGAAATGCCACGTCTAATTGGCTTCTTTGGGTTCTAAAGATGGCCGCATTTGAGATTACTGCTTCAACCCATATTCTAGAAGACACAAAAAGTTGCCAGCTTTAAGTTAGACCCAGAACAAGGAAGAGTTCTGTCACAAGCAGCCCTGCCATTTGGGCCCTATGACTAGGCAGACTTTACGGTATAGAAGTATCTGTGATGGAAAAAGCTATCATGTTGGGCTTATGGCGAGCCTCAATCTAAGAATCACAACGTAGATGCCTAGGGTTCAGAAGTAAAGCCATGACATTTGCAGCGGAGAATAATTCATCTGTCAGAAATTAGCTGACCGTGGGCCATTAAGAGGCAATGTGGCCAGAACTGGCCATTGTGAGCCAGATTTTGTCAGACCCATGAAGTCATTAGCAGCGGCAATACATCATAAACTGCAAGTGGTACTTGCAGGATCAGACACGGGCAAAGCCAAGGGCAGACTGCATGATCAGGCGGCCCAGACACCCATGTAACCGTCCTTTGTTCACTAATGGCCCTTGCAGGGAAGGGTCCCTTGGGATCAGCTGACAGAGAAAGAAAAGGGCTGAACTTAATCCACGAATGGGCAAGCTTGGTATGTGGTGCGAGCCAAGAATGGGCTGTGGCTGCGTGGTAGCCCCGTCAAGGTGGCCCTGAAAGACGGTGGCGAGGGAAAGTCCTCCCATGGGGTGGAGCTCTGGGCAGCACACCCAGTCACTTGCTCGGGCAAATACAGACTCATGGGCCATAGCAAATGTCTTGGCTGAGTGGTCCTGGGCTGAAAGAAGAAAATCTTAAAATTAGGGGACCAAAAAGTCGGGGAAAGGAACATGAGTGTGGATCTGTGGGTATAGACATGAAGTGTGAAGATCTATGTATCACATGTTAATGTCCCCCAGGGAACTTCACACTGAGGAGACACTAAAGAACCGAAAAGAAAGATCTGGCTAGCTGACCACCCACTTCTCCCGACACTGAAACGGTGAATACAGGAACGCGTATGCCTGTGGCAGGGATGGGGTCAGCAGCGTGGGCCCCGACTCGCCAGGTCTCATCTGGCCACCACTGCACTGCTGCCCAATGTCCAGTCACTACGCAGCAGAGACCAGTGCTGAGGCCCTGATATAACACAGTCCTCAAGGAGATCACTAGTGGCCAGTAGGCAACGCTGGCCTCATTTCAGCCCCGGAAGGGGCTGCAATTCATGTTGAGCGTAAACAACACATATTCTGCACATGAATTTGTCTTTCTTGGCTGCGGGGCTACTGTGTAGCTGGACAATTTTCCTCCTTAGCAATTTGCACGCAGATAAATCTATTTAACTTCTACAGATCACATACTATATGCCAGGCTCTGCGCTAGCTACTGGGGATGCACAGACAGAAAAGGTCTCGCCCTCGGTCACTTAATAGCTATTATGTGCTGTGTTGCCCAGGCTGGCCTCAAACCCCTGGGCTCAAGTGATCCTCCCACCTCGGCCTCCCAAGCATTAATAGCTGAGACTACAGGCACATGCCACTGTGCTTAGCTTCTTATGTATTTCTTTTATCCTGCCTTGGGGCAGGATAGCAAAATTGCCACCACTGAAACCATTTCACAAGTTAACTAAGCAGATTGTGAGCTCAAGTGACTTCATGATTCAGTGGCTCATTTGGGACTGGGAACCGGAATCATTTATTTCCTTTGATGATCTGACTCTTAAATAAAATGTTTTCATCCCATGTTGATCAGATAAGCAAATCTTATTGGTAAGTAGCATCTTAAAAGACACTTGGTGATAAAAGCAAAAAGTAAAATGGAATGAAATAAAGTTTGAATTTCTTTTCTTTTTTTCTTTCTTTCTTTCTTTTTTTTTTTTTGAGACAGGGTCTCACTCTGTTGCCCAGGCTGGAGTGTAGTGGCATCATCATAGCTCACTGCAACCTCAAATTCCAGGGCTCAAGGGATCCTCCTGCCTCAGGCTACAATACATCTGGCTGATTTTCGTATTTTTTTAGAGATGGGTGGGGTCTTGCTCTTGCTCAGGCTGGTCTCAAACTCCTGGCCTCAAGCCATCCTCCCACCTCAGCCTCCCAAAGTGCTAGGATTACAGGCGTGAGCCACCACACCCAGCCAGAATTTCAGCTTTCGATCTTGGATTTGTGAGCATTACGCTTCCCATCCCGAGAGTCTGATCTCGGCCTGGAGGTTTGGGGCCTCTCTGTAACAGCAGGATTCCCCTCTGCGTCTCACATCTCCCCACTCTGAGAAGGCACAAAGATCAGGGAAGGTTTAATGGTCAGGCAGCATCCCGCGGTGGCCTCGAGATCCTCTTTCCTCTGAAACGGACACACTGATGGAGTCTGCCTTGGACTCAGCCCTCAGCGGCAGCTGCCTCTGCCTTTAGATGTGCACACTTCACTTCCATATTGTTAGAACTTTCCAAACTTGTTTCCCACTATAATCAGAGCTTGTAGCCAGGGAGAATGAATGACAGCAGCCACGGGGAGCAAAACTGATCTATGCGAGTCACTCCCTCAGCCCCAAACACCCACACTTGCAAAGAGGCAGGCCTATTTTTAATCACATTGCAAAAACTGAGTCATCTTAGGAAACTCCTCGGGAATGGTGATGATCATCCCAGGAGAGCAGAGAGAGCAAGAAGAGGATTGGGGTGAAACTGGGGCGGTGCCACCATCAAGAGGCAGGAGAAGAGGCGCTCGCAGCTCTGAAATGCGGACCTAGCAAGGGCTGGGGCAGCAATAGGCCTGGAAGAAATGATGATCCTTTAAGATCCTCATCTGCAACTCCACTCGAATACCAAGCCTGCAGCTTTTACACAGATTGCACGCTGCGGAGAAAAATGCAGGAAGCTTTGTGAAGCTTTCTATGCACATTTCAGAAGAGTGAGGACATGCCTTCACGGCATGTGTCGGATGTCAATCTTGGAACTGGGTTGTCTTGGAGGCCCTCAGGAGCAGTGGCTCTGTGAACGAGGAAGAGGCAGCCGGGGCTGAGAAGGAAGGTCAGGGGAGGCGGAGGAGAACCTGAAGAAGGTGGCGTCCTGGAATCCAAAAGAAAGACGGTCAGTTGCAAATGTCGAAGGATCAAAGATCATACAAGATAAGGACTGAAAAGAGGTGCTTGTGTGTATTATTACTGACCTCCCGGGAGCATCGCAGGAGTGTTGGGACAGACTCCAGGTTGCAGGAGTTGAAGGCGTGGAGAGGCAGTGAGCTGAGCGGAAAGAGTGAGCTGGGACAACCCTTTCCAAAGGCTCCAGAAAGCGTGAGCAGAGTGGGCGGGGCTCCGAGCTACACGGGCGTGAGCGGTGCGAGACCCCCAGCCGGGTCATCCCATCTGTGTGTGTGCATCACACAGATTTCCACATTTAGTCCTCTCACGACTCCGTGAGACAGTGAAAGCATATCCATTCTGCTAATGAACAGTGAGTTTCAAAGAAGTTAACTTCATGGTAAGCAAGAGTTAGAACCCAAGTCTGTTTCCGGAGTTCTTTCCGTGACAGATAAACACCTAATACAGTCAAGGGAGGGTTAACTGGTTGTTATTTGAAGAAAAGGGAGGTTTGAGCATGTTGGTAGGCAGAAAGGAATACATCCTCCCTAATCCCTGTTTCAAGCGTCCCGCTCTCTGCCCCCTCTGATCTTCCAGCTTGTTCTCTCCAGTACTTGGACTCCGAGTGCCTTTCACCTCACCGGTGCTAGGGTCTGCAGAGGTGGGACTGGGTGGGGCGAGAGCGGGGGTCCGTGGAAATCAAAATGACCTGAGCCAGCTCTTGTTTGACATGCTTTGTCTGCAGGACAGGTAAAGCTCTGCGAAATGTAACATTTCCTACCATGCACATTTGATCTACATCGTGAGCAGAGTCAGTTTTTTGTTTGTTACAATATCAGTAGCTGGGGCTCTGGGTTAAGCGAGGGCACTCTTATTCCAGCCATTTTGCACAGAGCTGTTCCTACTCTCTTCCTCACCATCCATTCGGCATAGATATTGTGTGGCTTTGGTCACCTCCTAGTCAAAAGGTCCCACCTCCAGGGGCATGATGGAGTCACACAGCACCCCAGACACCCTGCTCCCCTCAAAAGACACTTTTCAACAAAAGAAAAAATAGCCTGCCCGTTCCTCTGTCTGAATGATGGTGCATTCTGTGAGTATTGCTACATTTCATCCCTTTTCAAGTGCTTTATTCTGTAACCCCTCATCTCTATTATATTCTGAGAGGTAGGCCGGCCTGGTCTAGTAACCCCCACACCCCAGCTCAGAAAGTCAAATGCAAGACAGGTAGGAAACATCTCAAAGCCCTTGTAATGATTAACTGCAGCTGGACTTTATTTTCTCCTGGCCCCAGCTGAGTGCTGTTTCCTTCTACCTCTGCCTTCAGCCTCCACACCTGAATGCATATAAAGTTTCCCTGGATTGTGGGGACTTTGGAGAGGTATGGCTTGGGGACGTGGGGGAAATTCTCTATATATGAGGACCAGATTTGGTGGCAAGCAGTTTGCTACCTGCTTTACATAAACCAGTTCATTTAAGCCACACAGAACCACTCTGAGTTATAGATCAGCATAACCATTAAAAACCATACTTAGTTTCCTTGAAGAAGCACTCTAAAAAAAGAATTAAAAAACCCATACTTAGTAAAGTGAAGTCATTTATCCAAGATCAGAAATTAAAGTGAATAAGTAGGAGGGTCAGGCCTGGAACCCGCTTTGCCTGGTCTTGGAGTCTGGCCCTATCCCTGGGATTTGGACAGTCTGGGTTGGATCCCAGCTCGGTGCATTCTGGCTGAGTGGCCTTGACCTCTGCGAAGTAAACACCCCACCTGCCCTTCCCACCCAGGAGGCAACTGGGGAGATGTAAATGAGATTGCAGATTTGAAAGGCGCTGGACCACAGAACGTGGCATACCTGCTCCTTGTTATCCATCGCACCTGAGGGCAGGCCCCTTGTTTAAGAAAGAGGATGTGGCCACTTCTCTCTTCAGTGAGCCATCATTTAATCACCTGATGTCCATCTCTGATCATCGACCTAAAGCTTTGAGATCCAAACCCTTCAACTCAACCAGAAAATGTGGAGAACACGCCATCTCCTTCTTCTATATCATTCTTTATTCATTCAAGATTCTTCACTGTTAAATGACTGCTGGGAAATCATGGTATATACTGTTAACAATGCAGGAAACATAAACCTTCTGCATACTCAGGGTCTCAAGGGCGACCTGGATGGGCATAAGCACCTGGAAGTCACTGCTGGACTCTGGGAGCTCGCAGACCCGCGCCTTGCCTCTGAGTAGCGCATACTGGCGTGTACTGCCTGCGCTGCCTCGTAACACCTCTGGCTTTTCATCCCAACTGTCTTTTCTACTAGCTGTGTGACCTTGGGCAAAATCACTTCACCTTTCTGAGTATAGATTTCTTTCTGTGAAAAATGGCAAAGACTGTTGTGAAAATTATACAGCACGTTTCAGGGTGAAGCGGATCCGTCTTGGACTTCTCTCAAGATGGTTTGCTGCAGAGGTACAAAAACGTCCTTAGCATAGGCAGTTTTTATGTCTCCAAAATCCTTGGCCCAGATCTAGGCTGTTGCAGTGCACAACTGTTACCAAAAACTCAGCCCTTGTCCTGGAGGCCACAGTAGAAAAATGAGAACGAGTGTTTGAGGGATGAGGAAAGAGACTTTTTATTACTTTGCCGGCAAAGGAGGAAAAATGGCAGAACTTCTCATCTTAAAAATCCAGATTCCCTGCACATAGGCAGAAATACAGAACTTTTAACAGGAGGGCCCCTCAGTTCTAGGCTATTGTGGTTAATTACTCTAATCACCCCATCTCTGCCAAAGACAAAGCCCGTGAACTCTGCCAGCCGCCCACCTGGGGGGCTGGCACCACCAGGGAGTTATCCCTTTTAACAAAGGACTTAACCTGCCTCAGGGCTGCAGGCGGGGCTGCAGGTCCCAAAGTTTTAAAGAGATGGGAAAATCTTTATTTATTTTTTTTCTTCAGGCCCTTCCCTCTGTTACATAGCCAATGATTTTATTACGAACCCTGATTTCTTTAGCAAAAACAATCTTGAACTGCTCATGAACAAGTGACGTTCTCTGACCAGCAAGCAGGTGGCTATTCCATTTCCATCCTCAGCACTGACCTCCTGCTGCCCAGGGAGGGGGAGTGGGGAGAAGGGAGGGGTAGGAGAGGCCTGATGTCACTCAGCCCCACATAAGGGCCTCCTTTAGGCTCCTGCAGGCAGTTCGAAGCAGCGGGTGGAATGGGTGGAATGAGCTAGGTCCTGGTTGTGGGGTTTTTTTTTTTTTTCATTTTTTAGACAGACACCGACACAGCTGTTGAGGAAAATGCCGCCTCCGCAGAAAATCCCAAGTCTCAGACCTTTCAAGCAGAGGAAGAGCTTAGGTAAAGTTCTCGGGGCAGCTTTCCGGGTGACTTCAGATGGAGGAGAGGATATAGCCTTCTCTTACTGTCTGTTTATTCTTTCGTACTTGAAATATTCACAGCAACCAGACAAGAGGAAGTTGCTGGAATCCGGGCAAAGTTCCCAAACAAGATCCCGGTAAGACTCCACAGTACTTCCTTAGGGGGGCCTGCGATCCTGTTCTGTGGGGGACAAAAAAAAAAGATCAGCCAATAACCTCTGTCTCTATTCCTAAGACAGAGAGAACTCTGAGTCACATTATTAAGGGTCGAAACTCTTGACAGGTGATAGTGGAGCGCTACCCCAGAGAGCAGTCCCTGCCTCTGCTGGACAAAACCAAGTTCCTGGTCCCGCAGGAGCTGACCGTGACCCAGTTCCTCAGCATCATCCGGTAGGTGACCCGGGCACGTGGGGGAGGAAGGTGTGCTACCTTTTTTGGGTGGGGGGGTTGAGGGCATTCCAGGGGAAGAAAGGAAGGGGACCTTTTTTTGACTCATTTTTTAGATGCTGTAGTGCCCACTGTCAGAATTACTCTAGTTTAAACAGGTCAGGGGAACCCCTCAGACAGCAAAGGAAAAGAGAGCAAGAGCTGCCAACATTTCTAAGAATTTCTGAAAGTAGTCTTAGCTACAACACTAGTCCAGAAGATCCTGCCTGAAACCTAGTCTGTCCATCCCCAGCAGAGACCAGCACCTTTTCTGAGTGTGTGCACCTGGGGGTGGGACCCCTTCAGAACAGCAAGTGCTCCCTGCTCAGAACACCGAGAGAGAGACAAGGAAGCCATCCCCCAAACACACTCCTCCCTTGGGTTAAGGCAGAGGCACTGCCAAGAAAAGGTAGCTATTTTAAAGCTTAAGAGGGCTCAGGGGAGTCACCCGACATATGGATTCAATAAAAAATGATTTAGGAGTACAGCAAAGAGACCCGGTGGGTACATCTTCACAGGGTTGAAAAGTCCTGTTGGAAGTTGTGTAGCTGTTGCAGACTGTTTCTCTGAGAATTCTCTATAAATGAATGTTTACCTTTTTATTTTCTTTTAATGAGTTATTTAAGAGTATTCTGATTTCCTCTCCTCCAAGACTTACTTGCTTAGCATTTTTGTGTTGGCACGTCTCCTGGTTAACAATGGAGTCTCCTAGCTAACTCGGAGGTCTTGTGGTTTCCTAAGTCTCTAAGGAAGGAATAGAGAGCAGCTCAGTCTCCTCGAGCACCACGGTCCCGCAGCCTCCTGGGCTGCCGCCCAAGTCAGCCCCTCACCGCCCTCCTCCCCGTCCCAGGAGCCGCATGGTGCTGAGGGCCACTGAGGCCTTTTACTTGCTGGTGAACAACAAGAGCCTGGTCAGCATGAGTGTGACCATGGCGGAGATCTACAGGGACTACAAGGACGAGGACGGCTTTGTGTACATGACCTACGCCTCCCAGGAGATGTTTGGCTGCTTGGGGTCGGCAGCCCCCCGGGATGGGGGCCTCCTCGGGGACAGACCCTGCAGTCATCTCTAGCCCTTGTCAGGAAGAACTTGTCCTCTGACGGATGCATCAGACACTGGCAGAATCGGCTGGTTTTCTCCTGTGGACATTGGAGGTGTCCGGGAAGCAGGGATGCCTGGGTGACCAGATTCAAACGGCGACAGCAAAGCTGTGGTTCTTCCTGCTTTGCTTGTTTTGTGCTCCATGCTCTTGTGTTTTCTTAAAAAACTGCTCTTGGAAGTTTTGTAAATAATGACTTTCTTCTGAATAAGAAATAATTAGGTTGTGTGATGGTTTTGTGTGATGAGCTGGAGATAATACGTTAAGTGTCCTTCGTGGTGTGGGTGGGCAGGGCCCTGAGGAGTTGGTGCCACCCCCTGCATGTGGGCAGGAGTCCCATACATGGCTCGGTCACAGAGAACCTCTGGCCTGTAGGCTGATCTCTGCGAAACCACGGTCAGCCCACCTGGGGGTGCCCCTACCTGTGTCATTAGAGAGACTATCCTAAGTGTCCAGCACTCACTCTGCTTGCTTATTTCCTCTTATTCCCTTTTCGTCTGTTGATGTCACACATATTTGTGCTAAAGTTGTAACTTCTCAACATAAAGTCATTTAAACCACCGGAGCGTTTACGATGTGCCAAGCTTTGTTCTAAGCAACCTGCGTGCATTAGCTCCTCATCACAACTCTCTGTGGTTAACTACCCTGTAACAGAGGTACAGAAAGGCCAAGGACATTTTCCAAATTCGCACAACATGGGCTACCAGGACCCAAACCTGGGGAGTTTGGATTTAGAAGCCCCACTCCTAGACCTCTGCCAGGTTCCCTAACTAGGGACTCTACTCAATGACTACCTACTGGGTCCCTGAGCTGCAGTGTTGAGTGGGAGAGATGTAAACTAGAGGTGCAGTGGAGCTCCATGAATGCATTAACAGCAGGTGTTTCAGCAGCAGTACAACAAGAGCAAGAGTTCCAGCCATGCTTGGAGGGTCCTGGTCACAAAAGATTTTTTACAGAGAGTTGAACGTGAGCTGAGTTTTGAAGTATGGATAAAAGTTTGTGCAGGAAGGAGTTTTATTTATTCATATTCAGCAAACATACATTGGGCACTTACTATCTGCTAAGCACTACTTTGGAATCCTGAAAATACAGCATTGAACAAGATAGGCAAGGTCCCAACCCTCATGGAGCCCACTTTAATGCTAGCAAAGGAAGAAAGACAATATTCAGATACTTATAAATACAATTTAAAAAGAAGAGGGAAAAAAAATCCAGAGTGGCTGGCAGATAGACTCCATTCTCCGGGGTGGTCAGAGAAGGAGTTGTTTTCACTTGGGCCAGAATGAGGACCAGAAGTCAGCGGTGGAGGCTGAGCAGACGCTCCTACGGTATAAGAGCTTTACAAACAGGATTGCAGGGTGGGTGCAGCAGTGAGGGGGAGGCAGAGGACGGGAAAGAGGCAGCATTCTAGTGGGAGAGAGAGTATTTGTTGAAGAAGATGAGGCTCAAAGAAGGTACAATCTCCCGAAGGCCCCTCAGCAGTGCTGGGCCTGGCAGTTCTCCTGGGCTCGCTCCCTGGGCCCAGCCTGCCCTCTCTCCTGCCTGCGGCTGTCCTTCCCCTTCCCAACTTGCCGACTCCAGTTGCTTTCTCTAACTCTCATCCTTCAAGTCATCGTTGCCGCATACCAAGCAAAAACTTTGTCTCTCAGACGCGTTCAGCAGATGTGTCCTTGTTGCTTCACCTTGATCAACGAACATTCTTCTCAAATACATCTGCTTCCTGGGATTGACTTTGAACTTAATGAGAGTCTTTGGCCATGGACTCTCTGGCACTGTGCCTCCTGCTCTCTGCCTTCCCCACTTGCTTGGTCTTTCTTGGCTCACAGTAGCTAAGGCTGTCACCACGCTGGAAGAACAGGGTCCTCCCCTGGGTATGTAGCTGGGTGAGCTCTCGTGCTCCGTTTGGTCTCCAAGATCCTTCCTGAATCAGCTTCCCCTGGTACATTAACCAGAGAGGTTAAGAGTAGCCTCTTCGGCTGCCTTGTTTAGGGTGGGCCTGGTTCCATAACCAGCCAAAATTCAGTGCCTAAAACAACCATTTTTTTATGCTCATGGAGTCTGTCGGCAAGGGGATTTCAGAAAACGTACAGTGGCTACAATTTGTCTCTGCTCTGTGGTGTCTGGGGACTCAGCTGGGAGACCTGAAAGGCTGGAAGTGACTGGAACGGCTGGGATCATCTGGAGGCTTCTTCATTCCCATGTCCAGCACCTGGGATGGGGTGACTCAAGCCTGGGCCCAGCTGGGAGTGAAGACTGGCATGACTCCAAATGGTCTCTCAGAATGACGGCTGGGTTCCAGGGGCAGCATCCTTGGAACAGGATGCTGGAGAGCAGCTGGAGAACATGTGACCCAAGAAACTGGGATAGAAGCTGAAGTGTCAATTGATGACGGATTTCAATCTTTTTTTTTTTTTGAGTAAAGTTCTCATTCTGTCGCCCAAGTTAGGGGGTAGTGGCATCATCATAGCTCACTGCAGCCTCAGACTCCTGGGCTCAAGTGATCCTCCTGCCTCAGCCTCCTGAGTAGCTGGGACTACAGGAGTGGGCACCACTATGCCCAGCTAATTTTTAAAGTTTTTGTAGAAACAGGATCTTGCTCTTGCTCAAGCTGGTCTCAAACTCCTGGCCTAAAGCGTCCTCCTACTTCAGCCTCCCAAAATGCTAGAATTACAGGCGTGAGCCACTGACCTGGCCTTCAGTCATTTTTAGTCTGGATTTTTGCCTTTTTTTTTTTTTTTTAACATCTACTCAGGTACTTAATTAGTGATTTGTACTTCTGCGAATTATGACCACTTCTCTTTTAGGTTATTTGTAACTTTTTACAGATTATTATTGAGTAGTTAACTCATTGCATGCCGTGTGTATTAAAGATAATCACCCAGTTCCTTTTGATCTTGTTTAAGGCAAATTTTCTCATGTATTAATAGATACTTTGTATTTTTATGTGGTTTCCTTTGTGGTTTCTGAGGTTCATGTTTTTGAATCGACTCTCTCAACTCCAAGGTTATAAAAAGTATATGCTCATCCTGTATTTACTTCTCACACCATGCTTTCATTATATTTGTACTTAAGGGTTTGAACCAACTGGAATTTATTTTGGTACCAGAATAAAGGATCCAGTTTCCATATTTTTTCCAAATGCCTAACCAATTGTCACACGTGCATCTACTGAATAACCTCTCCATGGATGTTTGAATTTTCTGTGATTCTGTGTCTATGTCTTTGCACCATAATAACACCAAGAAAATGCCTTAAGAATGTAGACTGTGACTTTTTAAAAAAATTCTCCAAGCTCCCAGCAATGCTAAGTATATCTTAGGTAGTTAATACTTGGTGATAAATTAGAGAACCTGCAATGAATGCCAGCTTCAGAGGGAGAAAATAGAACTGTTGGATTTTGGTATGAGTGGCTGTTTTCAGTGATTTGGTCATGCTGGGAAACCATTTTTTTCTGGGGGGGTGCCTGTTGCAATGCATTCGCCACTCTCTCCCCACCCCCGTAAAATAAATGGGGGCCACAAGGAGAAGGCAGCTGCGTATGTCACCACTAACATGGGATCTACAGCTGACCCTGGATTCACTTGAGTGCCTTGACCTTAGGTCAGCGAACTGTTGCCCATGGCTCATCTCACCTGGGGCCTATTTTTGTAATATAATTAAAGTATTACTGGAACCTGGCCACTTCCACCGGTTTACTGTTTTCTCTGGCTGCTTTTGTGCTACAATGGCAGCGTCGAGTAGCTGAGACAGAGATTGTATAACCTGCAAAGTCTAAACTATTTATTATCTGACCCTTCACAGAAAAAGTTTGCTGACCCCTGTCCTAGGTTTACAGTAATAGCTCTATGGTCAAGATATCTTGAGGTGGCCGGGCGTGGTGGCTCATGCCTGTAATCCTAGCTCTCTGGGAGGCCGAGGCGGGCGGATTGTTTGAGCTCAGGAGTTTGAGACCAGCCTGAGCAAGAGCGAGACCCCGTCTCTACTAAAATTAGAAAGAAATTAATTGGATAACTAAAAATATATAGAAA
>CAUYSK010113794.1:0-19800 GCA_963575035.1 Avahi laniger
GTATACAAGAGGTGCTATATCACCATTGTTTCTTAAAGCTGAATAGTACTCCATGGTATACATATACCACATTTTATTAATCCACTCATGTATTGATGGACACTTGGGTTGTTTCCACATCTTTGCCATTGTGAATTGTGCTGCTATAAACATTCGGGGTACAGGTGTCTTTCTTATAGAGTATCATTTGTTCTTTTGGGTAGATGCCCAGTAATGGGATTGCTGGATCAAATGGTACTTTTACTTGTATCTCTTTAAAGTATCTCCATATTGCTTTCCACAGAGGTTGCACTAGTTTGCAGTACCACTAGCAGTGTAAGAGTGTTCCGATCTCTCCACATCCACGCCCACATTTATTGTTTTGGGACTTTTTGATAAAGGCTAGTCTCACCGGAGATAAGTGATATCTCATCGTGGTTTTGATTTGCATTTCCTTGATGATTAGAGATGTTGAGCATTTTTTGATATGTTTTTTGGCCATTATTCTGTCTTCTTTAGAAAAGTTTCTGTTCATGTCCTTTGCCCACTTTTTGATAGGGTCGTTTGATTTTTTCTTGTTGATTTTCCCGAGTTCTAAGTAGATTCTGGTTATCAGCCCTTTATTGGATTTGTAGCATGCAAAACTTTTCTCCCATTCTGTAGGTTGTCTGTTTGCTCTTGTGACAGTTTCTTTGGCTGTGCAGAAGCTTTTTAATTTGATCGGTCCCATTTATTTATTTTGATTGTTGCTTTGCTTTTGCCCATTTTTGATAGAATTATTTGTTTTTTTGCTATTGAGTTGTTTGAATTCCTTGTATATATTCTGGATCTTAACTCATTGTTGGATGCATAGTTTGCAAATATTTTTTTCCCTTTCTGTAGTATGTCTCTTCATTCTGTTGATTGCTTCCTTTGCTGTGTAGTAGCTTTTTAGTTTGATGTAATTCCATTTGTCTATTTTTGCTTTTGTTGCCTGTGCCTTTGAAGTCCTAGTCATAAAGTCTTTGCCTAGATCAATGCCCTGGAGCATTTTTCTCTATGCTTTTTCTAGTAATTTTATAGTTTTAGGTCTCACATTTAAATCTTTAATCCATTTTGCACTTATTTTTGTATATAATGAGAAAAAGGGGTCCAGTTTCATTCTTCTGCATGTGCATATCCAGTTTTCCCAGCACCATTTATTGAAGAGGGTATCCTTTTGGGGCAACTGCTTTCTAACTGGCCTCCGAATCTCAATATTATTCCACCAGCGCCCATCCATATATTAATAGCTATCAGGGAAATTACTATAAAACACAGCTCGTATCTCTCTGCTGTTTAAATCTACCTGATGATTCCTCATTGCCAGTAGGGTAAAGTCCAAACGTCTTGGCACAGCACATCAAGTCCTTCCCCATCTGGCTCCCATCATCTCAGTTCTCTCCTCTGATACTCTCTGCCTTGCATCCTGTGGGAGAGAGTACATATTATCTCACATTCTACATTTTCTCTTTCTTCCTGATTAAAATAATAACAGTTGGTGATTACACCTCCTAGTCTCTCTCGCAGTTAGATGTGGCCAGTGACAAAGTTCTGGACAGTGGAATGTAAACAGAGGTCTCATGTGAGAGTTTCCAAGAACTTTCCCAAGAGAGAACTGGCACATGTCCTTTAACCTTTGTCCTTTGCTTCCTTCTCTATCCTACGGCCTGGAACGCAGATATGACAGTTACCATCTTGGACCATGAAGATGAAAATCACACCCAAGGAAGGCAGGAGCAGCAAGCTGCCCTGGAGCAGATCAGCCTGATCATCTACTTCTGGAATTTTCTTTGAGAAATACACATCTAACTTGGTCAAGCCACTGTTTTTCTGGGACTTTCTCTCCTGCTGATGAGCCTAACCCTAAATGACATAGAATTTGGTACGAGAATGTAATGCTGCAGGTAACTCCATGCTTATCTTTTTTTCTTTATGTTCCACAGAGATTCAAGAAGCCAGCCAATCCCACAGTCTTCTGAAGAGAGACTTCTTCACTCTTGCCATAAAGTTTTATTACCACAGCCACTGGTCTTCCAATTTTTTTTTTCTTTTTTTTTTTGAGACAGAGTCTCACTGTGTTACCCGGGCTAGAGTGTCGTGGCATCATCCTAGCTCACAGCAACCTCAGACTCCTGGGCTCAAGCAATCCTTCTGCCTCAGCCTCGTGAGTAGCTGGGACTATAGGCATGCGCCACCATGCCCGGCTAATTTTTTCTATATATTTTTAGTTGTCCGATTAATTTCTTTCTATTTTTAGTAGAGATGGGGTCTCGCTCTTGCTCAGGCTGGTTTCGAACTCCTGAGCTCAAACAATCTGCCCGCCTCGGCCTCCCAAAGTGCTAGGATTACAAGCGTGAGCCACCGCGCCTGGCCAGGCTTCCAATGTTTTGATCTCCATGGATATTCTATTTTTTCTTCCAGGTGACCACAAATGATAATTTAAATAACAGTTCTGCCATTGCATACCACAGAATGGTAGGCCTTGCAAGGTACATCGGATAGACAGAATCACACCCAGAACCATAGCCTCAGGGAATTCTGGAAAATGTGTTGCTATTTCTAGTTCTGCAGCACAGGCAAGCACACTGGGAAAAAAATGTTAAGTGAGTCAATCCAGAGCCTCTGGCAAACATTCCTCAATCCAGTCTCATGGGACAACTCATTCTTTCACAAACTTGCCAAGATATTTGTGCCTCCTTTAAGTCTTTTTTGTCTTTTCTCCTGTCCTGAATCTTGTCTTTCCTCCTCCCTCATTTCTCTGCTTTGTGAGTGTATGTTCTCTCTCAATAGCCAAATCAAATGGCAACCTGCCAGAGAAAATTCATCCTGCCTGCTGCTGGCTCTGAGTAGCACTTAGAACATTTCTTGGTTAACATCCTTAGAGGAATCACATTTATTGGTTTACAGATCTCTCTTCCCTACTAAAACGTGAGCACCTCGAGGGCAGAATTATAATGGACTGTTGTATCTGACCTCTTCTACATTCCTATTTGTATTCTCAGTCTGGTATAAAGCAGTCACTGAGGACATGATTGTTGAACTAGTGAATGTTGATAATGGCCCCAAACAAAGCTCAAACCAGAGGGTTAAGAGTCTAGACTCTGGAGTAAAACAGTGTGTGTGAATCTCGGCTCTACTATTTACGCCTGGCGGGGGGGAGCAACTTGGTCTCGTTACATAACCTCTCTGGGCCTTAGTTTCCATGTCTGTTAAGTGAGGATAATCATATCTACATGATTCTTGGGAGGATTAAATGGCACAGTCCCAGTGAAGCGTTAGCACAGAACCTAGCACACAGGTAGAATGCAATCGATGCCGACTATTATAATTGCGGTGGTTGTTGATCTCTTACATAGTCTTCACTTTCCCTCCTTTTCTCTCTTTCTGCACTTTGCTTTTCCATAACAGTTCAACTCAACAAACATTTTCTGAGCCTCAGTGCTGTGCCAGGACAAATACAGTCACCACTTTGGGGAGCTTGCTGTCTTTTGAGAAGGCAGACACATAAACCATGAGCTACAATGGAGCATGGCACATGAATGACAGACACTTTCACTGGTTTCCATAGATGCATGCTGGAGAAAGGCAGTTGTCATGGTCAGAAGAGAAAGTACTGAACAGGAAGTGATTTATGGGGGAAATGATCTTTGATGTGACTCTTAAAAGAGGAATGGGAGGGAGAAAGGACTTCTGGACAGAGAGAACAACATGTGCAATGGCATAGAGATGTCCAACACACGGTGGGGTTTGGGGAACTCTCAATGGTCCAGCAAAACTAGACTGGTGGTTCTCACACCTGAGCGTGCACCTGAGTTCCCTGGAAACTTTGTTAAAATGTAGATTGCTGGGCCCCTCTTCTACAGTTTCTGATTCATTAAATCTGGGGTAGGTAGGGCCAGAAATTTTGCATTTTAACAAGTTCCTGGGTGATACTCATGTTGCTGGTCCAGGAACCACACTCTGAGAACACTGGGAGGCCCGAGCTAGAGGGTGGAGGTGGAAAGTGGAAAATAGTGGGAAATAGAGCTGAGTTTCATAAGCTAGCTCACAGGTTTAGATTTTATACTTAAAAAGTAAACTATTGACGTGTTTAAGGAGAAGCGTATATGATCAGACTTATGTGGCATGAATGGATTTCAGAAGGGAAGACACGTGAGGAGTTGAATCCAGGTGAGTTTTGGATGATCTGTTGTGCACAGAATCCCCAGCCTTGGAGATCAAGCCGTTCTCTGCAGGCTGCTCCTTTTTCCTGATCACAAGGGTGGAAGCTCTGCCCATGCCCTGCCCTCCAGCTCCAGATGTCATTTCCTCTGGCCTTGCCCTCTTCCAAACATTCTCAGCCTTTCTCTCCCCGCTTCCTCTGCTTTTTGGGCATAATTTAAGCCAAACCTTCAAACGCATACAGAGTTCCCAGGTCATTCTACCCAGCTGCCCCACTTGGAAGCTATTATTGATGTTGTTTAACCCAAAACTTCTCAATGAATGGTCGCCACCTGCCCCACTGCCTCACCCTTGGTCCTTCCTACCTTGGTCTCACTCTGTTGCTGCCTCTGCAGTGAAATAGCAGCTTGTTTTTCTTACTGGCTTTAGTTACATCACCTCTGCTACCACCGAAATGTCTTAAGAAAACCCCATATGAAGAGCTCCAGCAAAAACAGGTAATAAATGTTGTTGAAAATACAATAGAATTGAATTTTTAAGCCTCCAAGCTTTTATTAACCTTTCTATTTCAAAACAGCTTACAAAAACCCATTTGTGGTGGGAAATTATTGTTCCTAACTTAGTCAACATAATCCAATTTGTCTAAATTGATGAGATTAAAGCAAAACTGAGATTTATGTAAAGTTAATTTCTAGAGATGTATGTCCTACACTTTCCTGGTCTATATTTCTGCACCTTAGAAACAGGATTTATCCATCTCCATATTAATTAGTATAATGGAGTATTCATAACTTGTCCTTCATTTCTACATTTTTAAATTTTTGAAAGACTTGAGATAAAAATGGGCTTCTTGGGCACCAGGAGCACAAACAAAGCTTACTCTTAACGCCTATTCATTCAACTGTTCTGAACAAACATGGAACATTCATTGACTATGGTTCAAGCTTTTGGGTATATAATGGGGATTGATTGGTCTATTTCCTGGACAGGCAGTTTTCTGAGTGTTGGTAATTATAAAAAGCCAGAGACCTCACACTTCTCTTTTGAACTTTTCCCTTTCTTTTGGACCATTTCTAACATTGCTGTAAATCCCAGGTGGCATACAGTTTTTTCACAGGTACCTTCCAACAGTGAGGGAGCAGCTGTAATATCTTCAAAATAAATTTCTGACTCAAGCAGGGTGCTTTTTATAACATCTATGAGTCAGAAGACCTAAGAAGTTATAGAAACCAGAGAGGCCCATCTCTTATCAATAATTTTATTCCTTTTAAATAATTTTTCCTCTGCTTTCTTCCTGTTGTGACTTTGCAAAATCCACAGCTTTCTCAACTGTTCATAGTCTTCCCTGGAAGCAAAATGAATGATTTTATTTGTCTAATCAATGAGAACACCAGAAATTCTTCTTCCATCCTTATAGGATCTTTCAGGTTTAAGAGTTTCTCTCTATTTAAAGCAGGTAAATTCCTCTTTTAACACAGTTCTGAGTCACAGATCAGGAAGTCTGTGATCTTAAGTCTCATGCTCCCCTTCCTCTGAATCCCTCAGAATTCACTCTGGGGGAGACTCACCCCAAATGTCCAGGAAAGCTGAGTTTGTGCAGCGGTCCTGAAGAAAGCCTAGAAAAGCCCAGGAGATGGGACTGGGAGGAGGCTCTCTCTGCAGCCTCCAACTCCAGTGATCATCCCCAAAGCAAAAGAGAACATTGGCCACATTGTTTTACACTCAAGGCAATCCAGTGAAATGTTTGTCTTACCGGTTTAGTTGCTCTCTCAAATGCAAAATACTTTGGAGGACATTTAAAAACTGCTACAATATTTTCTCCTTCACAATGGTTCCTGCCAACTCAATTTGAAATTAGCTTCTTCCCTTTCTCATATGGGAGGAACCGGCCAGATCTATACCTGCGGATGATAAAGCTACCCCATGTCCACACCAGATTTGCTTCTTCTAAACTGGGTCAGGAGGCTGGGACCAAAGTGACAATGAGGACCACTGGGGCCACTGGGGCATCTCTAGAAGGGGAATTATGCTGCTGCCCAGGGTCTGATGGGTTTTCCGAAGTGTAGGTTTTCAGAAGTGGAGTGGTGGGGAATTGGGAAGAAATCATAGTAAGTGAAGGCCTCAAATGCCCAGGAAAGTCTTCAAGTTGGTATGACATCATGGAAACTTTACCCAGTTCTTTGAAAGTGATCCCAAGGTTTAGCACATTTCAGGGCCTGAAACAAGGCAGATACGTGATATATATGTACAGGATGAATGAGTAAACAGACTCCACTAGAGTGCACTAAAACAAATTGATAAATAAGGAAGTTTCCTTATACTTTCTTTCAAACATTTTGATTTGAAAAATGTTAGCCATTTCCCACAATCTTTCAGCCTCCCCAAATTGATGAATATAAGGGTTTCTGTTCCCAAGTCTCCTTCACAGAATCAGCAAAGCTGAATGCTGTGCTGGCAGCCCATCTCTCAATCTCTGTTAAATTTGAATATGTCATGGGAACGTTGGAAACGTTATGTTCTGAAAACCTGTTGAGCACCATCATCAACATATTTTGAGGAATCCTGCACCATGCTTCATGACACCATCAAGAAAACACAACTAGTCTATGAACTGCAGGAGCTGCCCCAGCCTTGCTGACATTCCCCTTGGCTGCTGGGTAGGATGGTCAGATGACAGAGGGATTGTCCTCCCTGTCTGCAGCTGGCAATTCTGGAGTTTGCTCACTAGATATGCCATCCAGGAAGACAGAAAGTACAGCTTGATAATTGTAAGCAAGACCAAGGACATCTGCTCTTGCAGAGGTTGAAGACTAATGAGACTACATGGATGAATGACCAGCCAACTGAGGTGGGGCCCAGGACTAGAGCTCCCTGGCTTCTTCCCTGGATCAATACCCAGAGGGCCTGGCACTCAGCACCTATTCTCCTTAATACTGTACTGACTTGATCAATGGTTTTCAAACTCTGTCCTACATAGTGGGAGATGTTCTACCCAGGAGCCCTGGTAAGGGATGGCGTGTGAGAAAAATTCAACTATCTCCTCTTCTAAATTGAGCAGCCCTATTCTTTGTTTTTAAACGGATTTCGTATGTTAGGCTTTCACACTTTTATTAGATGGAAAATACACTATTCTTCAAACAGCAATGATAGTTCATGAGGCCAAGGATAAGTGTTCTGATTTGTTCCTGATGTCACTGGGTCTAACGTGGAACCTTGCTTCCTATAGGCACTTATCACATACTTACTAGACTGAAGAGGCACTGCTTTCTCTAAACTTCATTTGCACATTGAAACATATGGTTTGAATTTCCAATCCTGTGTCCTTCATTGTGGGAAAACTGAAAGGAACTCAGAACAAATTTTTCATTAAGCATTTAATAAAACAATAATGGGATGGACTGAAGGGTGAAAGATTTCTAAACCTGTGATTTTGAGCTCTTTTTTGTAGGAGGAATAAGCAATGACCTCTGGCCCTAGAAGTTCTGTTTTATGTGACATCATGGGGGAACTGTGATTGCCTGCTCCATTTTGTGTGAATAATCTAAGTTTGCATGAACTATAGAGGAGAGTTCCTGACATGGGACATAAAAGGGCCATTCATTTCATTCCCAAGTGACAGGAAAGCAATAGCCATGCCTTTGGTATGTTAGTACTTATGGAGAGAGAAATCTGTGAAAGGGACAGCTTCATGTACATATAAATGAACTCTGAGAGTCAAGTGCCCTAATCACTGAGGTTGTGACCCAGCAAGTGTGCCAGACTATGGTGGTCAGTGAGCTGAATGAGGTTGCCATTTCCCAATCAAGGTAGGACCCAGGATGGTGGAGCTTCAGGGATTAGGAGATTTTCATCCTTAGCTCTACCACTATTAGCTGTGTGACTATGAATTAGTCATTTTGCTTCTTAAGGCTTCAGTCTACTTTATGACTTGTAATAACCTTATGATATAATTATTATGACATGGGAGTCTAAGGTTATTGCAAGAAATAAATATTTCAAATAGTCTACAGAACATCAGAAATGATCAATACAAGGTCAGTCATTTCATTGGAAAAACTTAGTCAAATAGGTTGATTTGTGTTTGTGGCCCAAAGAAATAGTTACTGAAGTTTAGATTATTCACATAAAATGGAGGAGGCAATCACAGTTCCCTAGTGATGCCAGGCAAAATGGAATTTCCAGGGCCAGAAGGTAATCATATGTTCTTCCTACACAAAATAGCTCAAAATCATAGTTTACTGAATATAACTAGCTACATTTTCCCTCATTGCTATGGTTTAAATGTTTGTATCCCCTCCAAAATTCATGTTGAAACCTAATCTCCAATGCAGTAGTATTAAGAGGTAGGGCCTTTAAGAGGTGACTTGGTCATGAGGGCTTCTCCCTTATGAATCGGATTCAAGCCCCTATAAAAGAGATTTCACACAGGGTTCAGCCCCTCTTTGTCCTTCTGTCTTCTGCTATTATGAGGACAGGGCAACAAGGCAACATTTTGGGAGCAGATACTGGATCCTCACCAGACACTAGATCTCCCAGTGCTTTGATCTTGGACTTCTCGGCCCCAAGAACTGTGAGAAATAAATTTCTATTTATAAATTACTCAGTCTCAGGAATTTTGTTATAGCAGCACAAATAGACTAAGAGATTCATGAAATTTAAATATAGAAGTAATTGCATTTTAGGATAATTGAAAAATGAAATAGGGAAGTATAATTTTCTTTGCATGCTTGGAGTACAGCTTGTATTACCTGAAGTGGATCATTAAATATGCTTTATATTGACAGAGAAGGTGAATGATGAACATATTGAGTTACCTGTGGGAGGCAGCTGGGAATTGGAAATCATAGGAAATTTAGAGCCCAATTGATATGGCTTCTAATTCTGATTCTCTTATTTTCTAAATCTTGTAACATCACATTCTCATACATATCTTACAATTAGCATACTACTGTTTACTTATCACTTTTCTCAACTATAACTTCTCTGAGGACAAGGACTTTGTCTTTTTGTTATTGTTTACCAACACAACACCTGCTGTTTACCCAACACCTAGTACATAGTAAGCATTCAATAAATGTTTGTTGAATGGATTAATGAATGAATGAATGATGCTGTGTGAATTGTGCAAGTTAGTTGCCCTTGCTTATAATAAGCATGGCCCTGAAAGGTCATGAGAAGCTTAGGGAAGAGCGTTCCAAGCAGAGAAACAGCAACTGCAAAGGTGCTCAGGTAAGAACAAGATTGGGAAATTAAAGAGTAGCAAGAAGGCCACTCAGCTAAGCAAAGATTAAAGGTCAATGATAGGCTGAAGCCAGAGACGGAGGGCATTGACAGTCATAGGAGGGACTTTGGATTGAATTTGGAATGTGCTAGAAAGTGGTAAGATTTGATTTACAATTTTGAAAGATATTTCTGGATGCTTTGAGGAGATAAGAGGTTCAAATAGGGGGCTATTGTAGCCAGCCCAAAGAGAGATGATGGTTATTTGGATGAAGATAGTGGTGGAGGAGGTGAGAAATGTTTTGGGAAGGAGTCTGAGGTTGATAGGTTGGAAATGGTATGTAGGACAGAGACAAAGACACACACAGACAGAGATTGATTTGGCCTGAGCAATTTGGTGATTGGACAGGGGCTCACTGAGATGCCGAACACTGGAGGAGAAGCAGGTATGGGATGGAAGTCAGGAGCTTAATTTTGGCATGGTTGAGTTTGATATGGCTACTAAACACCCAAATAGAGACATGAAGTAGGCCATTAAATGTGCAAAGCTGGAGCCCAGATGAGAGAATAGGGTGAAGATATAAAGTTGAGATTCATAGGCATATAGACTGCATTTCAAGTCACAGGACTTGATGAAATCACTCAAAAGTGAGTGCGGATTAAGAAGAGGTCCAAGGGTGAGTTCTGAGACCCAGCAGCATAGAGATCAGGAAGACGAGGGTGGTCCAGCAAAGAAGGCTGAAAGGGGTAGCCACTCCCTCATGTGCCTGTAGCCCCAGGAATCCTAGGCACTGATGCTGAGCCCTACAATGGGCTCCCTCTACCCTCTTCCAGGCCTCGGCTGAATTCAGCCATTTCAGCAACCAGCAATGAATTTAAAGGGCTTAGAAACAGAATAAGCTTAGGATATTGTAATACTCAATACAAATTCATCAAATAGTAGGTAAGACTAAATAAATTATTAAATATTGATGGATTTTATTTTACTCTTCTTTAAATATTTATTTATGGTGTTATGTTCAATTTGAGTCTGATTTTTCTACCCAGAGAGAAGACTGTGTTTACTTCATTGTAAGGTCTTTCAGAGAAAATTTTTACTAATGCCAGAAATCTTGATAGCTTTTGATGGCATAAACCTTCCAGAATTTTATCAACTGATAATGAAGATATTAATATTTGGTTGTTAAATAAAGGGACATGCAAATTCTATAAGATTTTAGAGGTACTATCTATTAATAATATTCATTTATTCATTCGATTATCAAACCAAAACTTACATGGTACTTGTATGTATAAAACACCCTATTAGCTATGTGTAGGACAGAGTACTTCATTCTCCAGGAATAACAGCAATGGCAATTAATATTACTATTATATGTGCCAGGTAGTATACAAAGTGGTTTTACACGTATTTTCTTTTTCCATGTGATTCTCATAGTGTTCTATGAGAATGATATTATGGTCGTCTCTATTTCATGGAAGAGGAAACAGATTCAGGGAGTGAAATAACATTCTCATGGTCAAATGATTAGAACTGGGCAGAACTGGGATTTGAACCCAGCTCTGTGTTATTACAGAGCTCAACTCCTAATCACTCTGCTCTATGGCCTCTGTTCATAAATCATTATCATCATAAGTATTAATTTTACTTATAGTACAAAAATAAAACCACACTCGGCCAACATACATATATGTCTCCAAAGAAAAACAAGACAATGACTGGATTTCAGACTGAAGCTGGAGTGAAAATCCCATTCCAATCTCTATCCTCTTCCTCAAAAATGCCAACATCTTCTGTAACATTTTATGGAAGGAGCAAGCTTAAAACCACGACATGGTTTGCTCCTCCAAACACAGGAGCAAACGCGACATAGGGCATAGGGGCAGCACCAGCAGTGTCCCCCTCGCCCCTGAGGCCCCCCGCCCCCAGCAGTCAAAGGCATCACGGATATAGGGGGTTCGTGGCAGAAAGCAAGTTTTGGCAAAGTCGTCATGACTTGCTTGATGGTTATCAGCAAACAATAGGTCCGGTGGATCTTGTCATCAGCAGCCTGCGGTTGGCCTATTCCAGATTCTTGATTCTGGTTTTCCTCAAGGTCGTTTTCTAATCTTGTGCCCACAACTGTATAAGTAAGCAGTAAGTTAATTCTAAACTTTTAAGACAGAACAAGCCAAAAACATACTAGAAGCGAAATGGCTTCCCTTTAGCTAGCCTAGCCCTACAGTCCGAGTGGCCCTTGGGATGCACTTACAAGAACAAACAGTCATTCCTCATTATCTGTGGGGGATTGGTTCCAGGATGCACGAAGATACTAAAATCTATGAACGCTCAAGTCCCTCATATATGGCATAGTATTTGCATATTATCTGTGCACATCCTCCCGTATGCTTTAAATCTTCTCTAGATTACTTATAATAAATACCTAATACAATGTAAATGCTATCTAGATAGTTGTTACACTGTATTTTTTATTTGTATTATTTTTAATGTTGTATTTTTATTATTTTTTAATATTTTTCATCTGAAGTTGGCTGAATATACAGATACAGAACCCGTGGTTATGGAGGTCCAACTGTACTTCTTCATTGGGTTTGTTAATCAGTCTCAGTCCTACACCACCATTATTCTGTATCTCATCAATAAAAAGATGGCTTTCTGGACTTTCATCGTGATTATCTCTTCACTTAAGAGTGAATCGGCTACTGGTAAGTGGCTTATATGTCATTATAAATTCTCCAACATGATCCAGTCTGTTACTAGATACCCTCTGACAGTGAGCAGTTATCACAGAATTCATCGCTTTTGGGAGGATTTTCATTTTCTCTCTCCTATTTTTGATCTCCTGTTTCCCATAACCCCTTTATTTCTTTTTCATTGTTTATTTCCTTGTTTTGGTGAAACACATTCTCTAGCAGCTTTTGAGAAAGAACGTATGATAGGTAAATATTTTGAAATTTTTTATGTCTGAAAAATTTTATTCTGCTTTCCTACTTGATTGATAATTTGGCAGAATATTAAATGGAAATCACATACCTTTAGAATTTCAAACAAATTGTTTAATTATCTTTGAGCTTCGGGTGTTGTTGTTGGGAAATCTGATGACATTTTGATCATTGATTCTTTGTGACATTTTTTTTTCTCTCTGGGAACTTTTAGGACCTATTCATTGCCTTTTCATTCTGAAAACTCACATCCTTCAGTCCTGGAGCCGTTATAATTACTTAATTATTTCTTGTCCTTTGCACTACTCTGCTTTACAAGCAGCCTTATGAATTACTGTATCTTTTTCTTCCTGTCTGTACTACTTTTCCAATTTTACTTATCTTTCTTTTTGCCTTTTACTCCATCCCTCATTGTTATCTTGTGTTGATTTTTTTTCATTTCTGCTATTTTCTTTCTTTTTTCCAAGAACTCTTTTTATCCCCCATCCCACCCCTTTAATTGCACCCTGTTGTGACTTCATATTCTCTTATCTTTCTGGGGATATTACTAGAATTTTTTGAAATGTTCTTCCTGTCTGTTTCCTCCATATTCCTTGTAGTTGTTTGGGCCTCTTCCTTCTATATTATCGGATTTTCTTGGTTGCTGTCCATGATTAAAAGTAAAAGGAGAGGAATCTCGGAGTGGATGGCTGCTGCTGTTGACTTTGAATTCACTACAGGGTTCGTCCAGAAAACCCCTGAGGTCAGTGTCTTTGGTTAGCCTCTCGGGTTAATCAGATTGTGATCAGCCTAGTGAAGGTTTTCGGTTGGCACAAAGTCTTTTATTTCCCATTTTAGGTGTTTTACCCAAACACTCACCAGAGAATTGACCCTCTCCCTAGAAGTAAACCTCCCAACTTCAGTCTGGGAGGGAGAAGGGCAGCTGCCCAGAGACCTGCAGGTGGAGAAAGATCTAGCGATATAACTGATTCTCAAGCAGCCTTCACCGAATCCCCTTTATTTTCGATTTACCTCTCATACATACGCTTTCCAGCCTCCATTTTGTTGCTGTCATCTCCTTGGTTTAGGTTTTTACTGAAATTTAAATATGGGAGTAAGCGTAATTAGATGCTTGTATTCAAACTGTCATCTTAACTCCGAACTGACACCCATGCAAGTTTGGCCACTGCAACCGTGTTGCTCAATAATCCTTTCCAAAGACACCCTACTTCTCCATTTTGGGACGACTCCACCTTTAGACTCCACTGGTACACAACCAACCACAACACAGAGCCGGAGTGAGGAGCACTGAGTCCGGGAGACAATGAGCGGCGGAGACGATGTGTGTTCGACTCCACCGCCCGCCCCCGGGCCCGCCCCTTCCCCCGCCGCGCCCCCGCCCCCAGCCGCCGGACTGCCCGGAGCAGGCCCGGCTCGTCTAGCGGGAGGAGCTAGCCCCCGCAGCGTGGTGACCCGGCGGCTGGCGTGACCCGGCGGCTGGCATGTCCCAGCCGCGGCTCGGACGCCGACGCCCCCTCGCCCGCCAGCCGTGCGGCGCCCCCGGGCTGGCTCTGCTGGCGCTGCTGACGCTGCCGCTCGCGGCCGGGGCCGACTGCCCGTGTCCGGAGCCCGAGCTCTGCCGCCCGATCAGCCACCGCCCCGACTTCGAGGTCAGCACCTCTCCCTGCTCCCCCGGGTCGGGGTCTCAAGGCCCGGAGAGAAGTTAAGAATAGAACAGATCCCTAACGAGAGAATGGTGGTGTTAAGTACTGAAACTGCTGGTTGAGGGCCTTCCTGTCTAAGGATTTTCTACTGTTTATAGATGAGGAAACTCGGCCTCAAAGAGGTTGAGTAACTCCTAGGTCTTACACAGGAGAAGGGCCTGCCTTGGCAGGCAAGTATTCTAACCCAGATCCGAGGCAAAGGCGAGTTCCTTTCATTTCCCTGCTCTGCCTCTCTGGAGGCACCCTGGGTGTAAAAAACAAAGAAGATACGATAGTCCATTTCTTGGTTTCCAAGAGAATGAGGATTTAGTTTGAAAGAATCTTAGGCGCTCCAACAGTACACTGGAAGGCAGAATGTTTTGCTTACCTTTACTTTTCTATACCTACTAGCCCTTTCCTTTATGGCACCTGAAAACCACCTAGGAATAGTGGTAAAAATAGATTTTTCAGAAAATTTTCCTTTTACTCACCTAACAATATATAAGGCTTCCGGCAACTTTAATCGAATACCCTTTTGGAAGCAATATTAAAAGCACTTGGCTGCCTCGAGTTTGATGACTGTAGCAGGAATTGGAAGGTATCAGGGAGGGCCAAAGGCTTAGTCCAAAGAACATTCTTTTGCGGAAATAGGAATGATTCCTAGTTCTTAATCTGGTCCATCAGTTTTGACGCAGGGACATCTAAATGACAATTAAAAAGTACATATACATGGCTTAGGAGAGATAAAAGTCGTGAAAGTGTTTATGGAGAACCTGCCTAGTGTGGAAATGTAACATCTTGTTAAAACTTTAGACAAATTAAAATAATGGTGTTTATTTGAGGAAAGAACAATTTATGAATTGGCATCACTTCAACTGGAAGGGGTTCAGAAATGTCTGCTTTAGCAGAATGAGCAGTGTGGGCTTTTATAGGTTGAACATGGAGGCAAAGTAAAATAATTACTTTATTGGCTATGGGGGTAGGTTTTTGCCTTGCTTAGATATGACTTGGTGGAAAGTCCCTAGTTAGAGATTAGTTTGCAGTTTCTAATAGGTTAAGCTTAAATTTAGATTCACTGTTTACGTAGTTTACTTAAGTAGGAATCCAAGGAACTGGAGCTGTTTCAGCTTAATGGACACCCAATTAAATTTTTTTTAAACAATCCGAAAGATTCAATGGTACCCAATACCTAATGGGTTAGTCAGCATTTGTGGGCATTTTGAAAACAAATTATACAAAGAAGCAAAATTATGCTCATTTGTATGTTCGTGGTGTAAAGAAAATTAAAAATCTCAGGACGACCCACCCAACTCGTTATGCAAAAGGAAAGGTGGAGCCTGGAGCTGAGTCATGCTACACCCCCTTCCAAAGGAATAGCTGCTACTATCCTCACATATGTTGCACATCAGCCAGATCCCCGGTGGAGAGGTAAAAGGCCTCAGGCATCTACCAGTACTGCCCCCCACAGATTCTGAAGGAAATTCCTTGCTGGCTTCCCATAGGCAAGGACTTGCAAATTATAACTTTGGGTCTGCAGGCTAAATCTAGCTCCTAAAACTAAAGTCTGTTCAATTCCACACTAATTTTTTTTTTTTTTTAAGAGATGGGGTATCTCTTGCAGGGTCACCCAAGCTGGAGTGCAGTGGTGCAATCACAGCTCACTGCAACCTCAAACTCTTGGGTTCAGGTGATCCTCCTGTTTCAGCCACCAGGCCTGGCTAATTTTTCTTTTTTAGAGATGGGAGTTTTGTGTGTTGCCCACGCTGATCTCAAACCCCTGGTCTCAAGCTTTCCTCCTACCTTGGCCTCCCAAAGTTCTGGGATTAGAGGTGTGAGCCACTGTGCCCTGCTCATAAAACCTGAAATTTTAGCTGCGGTAACCATCATCTCTTGCTTGGATTCCTCCAACAACTTCCCTATTCTGCCTCCAGTTTTGGCCTCTCTTTAATCCATTTCCCACTTCAGCTGAAGGGATTTTTCTAAAATGCATGCCTTCTCCTTTAAGAAAATGCTTTTATTCTCTCCCTTTCCCTCAGGATAAATAATGGAGTACCAACATCTCAACAGGGTTTACTAGGACCTGCATGATTTAACTCTGCCTGCCACACTGGTTCTTCACTCTCTCCAAATTCTAGGCATTTGCTATACTAAATATTTAAATTACACAACCACCACGGTCTCTCTGCCTGCAGGCCTTGGCACTTGCCACTGTTTCTTCCTGGCCCATCCTTCTCCACTTTCCAGACCTGGCTAATTACCCCTTGGTACCAATTATATTGGGACTCCTATGTCTTATTCACTGTTGTACTCTCAGTGCCCACCATGGTACCTGGTATGTGGTGGTGTTTAATGTTATTTTGGATGGTTAGCATGATATTCTTGTTTTAAATGATGGTGCTTATCTCTTTTGTTCTGGTAGGTTTTTGTGTTTGATGTTGGACAGAAAACTTGGAAATCTTATGATTGGTCACAGATTACTACCGTGGCAGTTTTTGGAAAATATGACTCAGAACTTATGTGCTATGCTCATTCAAGAGGAGCCAGAGTAGTACTTAAAGGTATGTTTTTTACCAGGTCTGTGAGTCCAGCAAATTGGTAAATTTATCTGTATTACTTGCTATAGTCCTGACTTTCCAAAAACGTACCTTTTTATGTTTATCTGTTTTTTTAGTATCCTAAAGTTGATCTTAAATACTGTATAATTCATTTCATAAATAGATATTTTAAAAAAATAAACCACTGTATGGTTTTGAGCAAAATGTGACTTCCTAATTAGCAAGTTGACCTTTACTTAGACATAGTCCACAATTTCTGCTTCTGACTTGAGAATCATTTTACTAATTATTCATAATGGTTATTTTGGAGATCAATAAGTAATGGCTTTCTATTATTTTGGTATATTCTTTCTCCATTTGGAAAGCTCAAGTTAGGGGTATAGTCTTCCAAAGTAATGAAATGTTTTAGACATTTTGATCTCTTTGGAATGGGTTTGTGAAATAAATGTCATTAAACTGTGAAAAGCACATATGTACAAAAGATGTATACTTTTTCCATAGGGGATGTATCCCTAAAGGATATCATTGATCCTACTTTCAGAGCATCCTGGATAGCTCAAAAACTTGATTTAGCTAAAACACAATATATGGATGGAATTAATATAGATATAGAGCAAGAAGTGGATTGTTCATCACCTGAATATGATGCATTAACTGCTTTAGTCAAAGAAACCACAGACTCTTTCCATCGTGAAATTGAGGGATCACAGGTAAAAATTCATTTATTTTTTGGAAACCCCATATTTTCCCTATCAAAATGTATTCCTGAGGGTATGACTAATACAATTTCAGTTTTATGGAAATGGAATGGGAAAGAATTTCAGCACATACTTCCTAAAAAAATTTTCTGGAACTTTTGATGTTCTTCTCTAACGAATTTTAAGGGACTAACTCTGTTCTCTATTCACATCAGAATACAACGCTGGGATTGCCCCCACCTACTTGCCTTGTAGCAGAGTTACAAGTATCAGATAGGCAGTGGGGGCAGCAAGAGTACAGGAGGGCCTAACTGGCTTTCACCAGTGCAGGACAGAAACAGCTCTTGCCAAGGGTAGAGACAGTTCTGGGGAAGTATCTCACTTCCTCCATAGTCTCTGAATTACTTGCAGAGTACCCAAGGCCTATAAGGCTCAAAGGACTAACTCCACAGAATTTGTCAGAGCTGTGACAATAGGCAGTGTGCTTTCCCACTGCCATAATGAGCATGATTAGAGCAGAAGATCGCAGTACCAGGCATCTTCCAGGCAATTTATGGGTAGCAAAGGATAGTGTGGCCCCAGATCAGTGATTCTTAAACCTGGCCACATATCAAGATAACCAGGAGTATTAAAAAAATGTAAATATATGCTCTCTCTCACGTGCTGACACACACGTGCACACTGAGACTCACTCCTAGAAATTATTATTCAGAAGTTTTGGGTAAGCCCAGAGTTCATAATTTTAAAAAAATTTCATAGGTGATTATGATTAGGAATTACTAGGCTAGAAAATGAGTTTTTTAAGGCAGAGAACAGCTACTTGATGTCTAACACAATATTTAAAAATTGTTTATTGAGTAAATGAGTGATATCCCTACCTTTAGAGCCTTATAAGTACTATAAACCTGTGATTTCTAAACCTGTCTCAGAATCACCTTGGAGTGCTTTTTTAAAATATTCCAAGACTGATTCAGTAGGTCTGGGACTAGAGCCTAGGGAGCCTTTGTATTTTTACAAAGTGTTCTAGGTGATTCAGGTACAGTTGGTCATCATAAATTTGAGAATCACTGGTAAAATAATAAGTGATGTGAAGATGTCATGACATCTCTGTGGTTTTATTCAAGTAGGGAAGGTCAGTGTAGAATTCAACTTTTCAGATGAGTACAGTATAGATCAAGAATAGCAAATACCAGGTATGCAGGGCATCATACCCCTCTCCTCCTCACCAATTTTGGTCTCAGAAACTTTTTCTTCATTCTTTAGATAGTTGTTACTAATAGGTTAGGATTGATGTATGGAATACATCCTAATTGCCAGTCCTGATTAAGCTACAGTGAAAGGGCAGGGAGGAAGAGATTGAGCAAAGACCTTGCAGTAGGAATATCTATTTCCAGGCTTGAGAGATGAGTAGAACAATTTGGGCTACTGTGTCAAATTCATGTTAGATGAATTAGTGAGAGGTACAGTTGCAAAGGCAGGCCAGATTGTGGAAGATCCAGAGTGTCAGATTGAGGAGTATGCATTTTATTCTGTATGTAATGGCCTTACATGTGTAGAATAGTGTTTTGGGAGAATATTCTGCGGCAGTATGTAAAACTAGAGAAAGGAAGACCAGTAATGACTAACTCAACAATATAGTAACTAGAGACTGACAGTTTGGATTGGGATGATGGTATAACCCTAACAGTCAGCAAGTGTTCAACAAATATTTGTTAAATGAATTAGTTAATGGAAAGGAAGGGGCAGAATGACTGTGAGAAGACACCCAAAGGAAGATGTGAGATTAGATGTGGGGTGTGAAGGAAGAACAGAGTCAGAAAATGGCCCAAATGTTCTTAAATTGGTAACTAGCAAAAATGACTAAAATAGAGCATCTGGAGGGAAAAATGAGTTTTGGGGATAAGATGATGACATTAATTTACAGAATTGTGGTCATAGAATTAAAGAAGTAGAAATAAATGCCCTTGAAGAGTTTTTTCTACACCCTCATTTTTATACACAGGAAAACAAATTCAGGTGCTTTAAGGCTGCAGTCCCCAACCGCTTGGGCTGCTGAGTGGTACTGGTCCATGGCCTGTTAGGAACCAGGCCACACAGCAGGAGGTGAGCGGTGGGCCAGTGAGCGAAATTTCATCTGTATTTACGGTCGCTCCTGCTCCCCGTCACTGCCATCACTGCCTGAGCTCTGCCCCCGTCAGATCAGCGGCAGCGTTAGATTCTCATAGGAGTGCCAACCCTACTGTAAACCTGCACACGCAAGGGATCTAGGTTGTGCGCTCCTTATGAGAATCTAATGCCTGATGATCTGAGGTGGAGCTGAGGCAGTGATGCTAGTGCTGGGGAGCAGCTCCAAAGTCACCGCCAAACCATCACTCCCCACCAACCCCATCCCCCCTATGTCTGTGGAAAAATTGTCTTCCATGAAACTGGTCTCTGGTGCCAAAAAGGTTGGGGACTGCCGCTTTAAGTGATTTAGCAATGACATAGACCTAGTTATAACAGAGCCAAGACGAGAATCCAAGTCTTTCAGTTTCCTGTCTA
>CAUYSK010113797.1:0-16411 GCA_963575035.1 Avahi laniger
GTGTCCAGCCCGATAAAATCATTCTTGATTCTTTTCTCTTTTCCAAGTACTAGAGTCAATCTGCTACCAAGTCCTACAGGCATCTCTCAGTCTGTCCACCTTCACATCCAGATGCTTCGCATCCATTCAACTCACTTGGAATGATGCAATAACATGTTAAAACTTTTGCGAATGTTTGTATTTGGGTGATCTGGGCATATTTCGGTAGCTCTCCAGAAAGGAAGGCTGTAAAGTTCAGATGATTGTTTTCATAAGCATGAGTCTATCCTTTTATGTTAATTATGCTTTGCCTCATCTAAGCATCAAAGCAGCTATGTGAGGACAAAGCACAGGCAGTCAGCTATAGGGATCTACAGACTCTTCTGGCTTTGGTAACAATGGACACGTGCCAAAAGCCCAGGTAGAGTTGTTTCTCTTCCTTCGAGATTGAAAAAGATGGTTCCCACGGTAAACTAAAAACCTTTTCTAGGTTTTAGGACTCTGGGAAAAATAAAGGCTGGAGCAAACTAGGAAAGGGTAAGTTCAGTCTGATATCTGTAGTACAAGAGAGAAGAATGTATGAATTTCAAGAAGGAAATTTGGGACTGCAGAACCAAAGAACACAGAGGAGAGGAAACTGAGATGCTTCAGTAAAAATCACAGGGACCTCTTAGGCAGCAACACCATGGATGCCACTCTATGTTAGTGTAACCTGTGATGTGGGAACTCACTTTTAGAATGACAGGTTTGGGATATTCCTGGGAAGGTGTGTATATTTATATAAGGGGTGGCTGAATCAACTTGTGCTCACTGCCGTCTGTCTCCGCAACCTGCTATGTTCAATGCACATTGGGGAAATTAAGACGGTTCATTGTGGTAGGGAAGTACAGAGTACACAACAAGGAATTTAGACCCAGGTGGACCATGGTTCATCCCCTAATTCTGTCACTTATGTGTCTATGTTCAGAGCACAGTGTCTAAGAGTCTGTCTCCTCCAAATCATTCTAATGCATCCAGAATTCGCTTTCTAAAACGCAGACTGATCAAGTCACCAATCTTTAAAAGCTTTTATGACTCTTCATTAGCAAGATGAAATTCAAATTACTTAGGAAGGCGCATGCAATTTTCTAAAGTTAGCCCTTTCTCCTCTATCCAGTCTTCTCATCTGCCATCTCTCCTCAATACCTTTCAATTTTACCATGCAGACCTACCCGCAGTGGCTCCAAAGACACCGTGAACTAACACTTTAGTATCTTGTTACAAGTTGTTCCCCATCTTCCCCTTTTCTAGTAGAGAAATGCCAATTCATCTTCTAAAGTTCAACTCAAATGACAGGTCCTCTCTGAGGACTTCATCAGCCACCAGCATTACTTGCCAAACCACATTCCCTCCTGTTAAATTCATGCTTACATAGTACTTTGTGGCTTACTCTTTGGAAGAAGCTATCATATTTTATTATTATTTGTTGATTGGTTCATTTCACTTTCTAGAATCAGCTCCTTTCCACAAGGAGCTAGATTTATTAATTTTATTGAATTTTGCTTCCCAAGAATCTAACAAGACTTGGGAGGCTAGGTAAATAAATGCCTAGAGGATTGATCTGAATTCAAATTTAAGAAAAGGATTATAGATGATGACCCAATATATGAAACTGCTACATGATTCGCTTTGGTTGCCTAAACACATATACTCCCCAGAAAAATCAGCCCTGCATTCATACATAATGTTTTCAGAAATATCAGTTAAGAAACCAAAAGCAGTATATTGATTTAATCATCATTAAGCAACCAGTAACCACACATATTTGCTAACACTTGAATAAAGTCCATTAATGCTTTGTAAGGACCAGAGTACTTCTGCGGAGTTTATATTTTCTTTTAAAAACATTAGGTTGGGAAGCCTGCCATGTCCAGATAACACACCTATGTTCCTATTGCTTCACTGTCCATCATAAGTAGCCAATTTCAATATACAAAAGAACCAATGACAGAATTAATGAATTCTCTCTTCATTATCTATGATTTCTTAGAAGTATAAGACTTTTTTTTTTTGGTACTGGCAGGTACTCTCTTAAATAAACCATTTTCTTTTCATTGGATAAGTCCTGAGATTAGCGCATAGACTCATTTCTTTGCAGGACACTGAAGATTTCAGCGGGCACAACAGACCCAGAAGATCACTTCACAGATCTTAGCAAATGACAAAGACACCTGCCACCTGTCACAGTCAGCAGAGTGTTGCTGACAGTGAACATCTCAGGACATTAGAAGAAAATAACCTACCCTCTTAACAACAAAAATCTGCCTCCTTATCCTGTTAGAATTTTAAACGAGATTCCTGACTCGTTTGACTCTATCAGGCAAGTAAGTGAATTCTCATTTGAAGGACTTGAATGCTATAACAAGACACAGAATCAGGTAAAGGACATCCGAGTTTTAACTGGCAAAGGATGTATAAAATGCCTCCACTCTGGAACGAGAGGCAGACGCTTGGGCAGGAAGAACACTGGGCTCAGAAGGCAGAGAGCCATCTGGGCTCAAGTCCCGACTGTGCCACTACTAGCTGTCTGATCCTAGGAAAATCATCGAACTTCTCTTAATCTCAATCTATTTACTTGTAAACTAGTACTAAAAGTGAGCACATTTTAGGATCAGGAAGTATTAATTTGCATATTTTGCAAAGAACCAGAAACAGAGCAAGGGCTAAAATGTTAGTAGTATAAGTTTTCATCCTTAATAACATTAAATCTTTCTTTTGAATCTAGACCCCAAACTGTACAATTTCAAATACCTTCAAAGATTTCATCACTAACTTTGATTCCACATAAACTATTTTTTTTTCGTTGACCACCTCATCTACATACATGGCACCATTTTCCAGCAGAATGTTCAAGCCAAAAAACGTACAAATCATTGTGGATTCCTCCCTTTTGCTCAGCTCACTGATCCAATGGCGAATCCTATTGATTCTATCATAAATCCTCTATTATCACTGCAATCATCACTGTCCAGTACACCATCATCTCTAGCCTTGGCATCTACAATTGATTTCCAGTTGATCTATCTTTATTGTCCTTAAACCTGTTCAATTTTTCTTTACAAGGCAAAGCAAGGCAGGAACTGGCCTTCAATAGCTTTCCATTGCACTTAAAATTGTATTCAAACTCCTCCCATGACCAGGCAAGGTGCTTGCCTTCTTCTCCTAGCTCTAGCTGACTCTTTGCACACTAAACTTGAGCCACAATGACCTTCTTTTAGTTACTGTTAATAAAACACATGTTCAATTGCTGGCTCTTTAACTTGAAGTCTCGATTCGATCATCACTTTTTGAGAGAAGGCTTTCTTCACCGTCATGTCTATGCACAACCTATCACCCATTTGCCCTGCTTGTTACTCTCTTTCCTGGTAACTGGTTGGTTCCCTGCACAGCTCATATAACTTATGATGTGTATATTTGATTTCCCCACCAGTTTATAACCACATGAGGGGAAGAAATAAGTTTCCATTGTGTTAACCACTATATGTCTGGTATATAACAATTGGTATTAAGATTGAATCAATCAAAATTTTATTGCATGTTTACTATATGGCAGACACCGTTTTTGATGTTGCAAATATGAAGCTTAATAATACATAGTAATTGCGTTCAAGGAACAAATGATCTATTAGAAAACTACTGTTGATGTTTGTGTTGATAATATGAGCCACGTCAGAAAATTAAATATTAAAAAAAAAACCAAAACCAAACAAACAAAAAACCTCTGTATCCTCTTGAAGCTTGGTGGAGGAGGAAAGCTCCAAGAGGGCAGAGAATTTTCTATTGTGCTCACTCACTGGATTATTAAAATAGACCTTGCACATGGCGGCAGGCAATGGATCAACATTTATAGCGAGAGACAAGCTCCAGAACTGAGAACCACCTTCCTAGCAAGTCAACTGTGTTACAAGATAGTAAAACTAACCATTTTTTAATATAACAAGACGTGATGTAGGATTTTAACGAAGGCTTAACATATATCACAAATCTTATTTGAAACATAAAAAGCTTGTGAAGAATCTAAGAATGGGCAATAATCATGTTCTTTCAGAATATATTCATATTCACTTCGTTCTTCTTGGTAGAGAAGCTTGGGGAAATTTCAAGATCTACAAAATAGAAAGAGTTAAAATAGAAGGAGATGGAAAACCACTGATTATTCTCCCCACAAAGGAGTAGGGGATGGCTGGAGGGCATCTCTCTCTTCTTGGGGAGTCATATCAAAATTATGTAGGGCCTGTTCAAACTTGTTCCCTTGGCCCTTAAACTCCCAGAGAAAAGTGCTAACTGAGTGAGCTGCCTTTCCTGCATCCAGACCCCTAGATTTGCATGAAAAATCACCCACAGAACTACCAAATTCATATGCTCGGCCATCACTATCACTAGAAAATATGGTCCAGAAATAGATTAAATATATTTGTGTCCAAAAAGTGACTAATTTGCATGGCTAATTTAAAACAGCAGATAAACCAAAACGATTTAACATTACTCCTGACATACACTGCATTTTAAGGTCTTTTTTTCTCGATTACACTTAAATTATGATTAAGTTAAAATTAAAGATCACTTGAATTTTTTAAGCCAGTTTCTCCTCCGAATAATCCTGTCTTCTTTTAATGATTAGCATCACCACATTATCATTATTTAAGACTATTTTACAAACGGTAAATCATTTTTAAAAATTTCCCTCAACTTTATTAACATTTTAAAGACTGCTTCCTTTAGAAAAATGGCAATAATTCTCATTTGCAATACAGTTGATAAAATATATGATAGCCGATGATTATTAATTGACTTCTAAAATACTGCTTTCATTATATCATTGCATTTGTCATTTATTTCCTCTTGTTTTGAGTGCAAAATTTCTGACTCCCAAGATTGTTCATAATTTACCTCTATTTATATTCATTTACTCCTCCTTTCATTAAAAAGACATTTAGCGCTAATATTATAAGATCTCTTTTCAAGATAAGAAAGCATGAAATAAGAAACTTAAGCTACTCTTTTTAAAATAAAGCTCAGTTTAAATTAAAAGGATGCTATGAAGCAATCACCTGGACCCAAAAGTGCTCCCTTAATTCAGGAACAGTGTAGTAAACATCATCCGGATTCTGATAGGAAAAGTAAATTGACAACCAGGTAAACTAAAGGAACAATGGATTTGCTGACTAGCCAACTAAGGCAAAGGGCCAAATCATGATCTTTCTCTACCATAAGAACGCCTTTCTCCCCAATCAACGTGAACAGTATTTTCTGCTGTTAGTTTTCTTCTACAGTTTCTGTCTGAACCTCTCTGACATTTTGAGAAAGCCTCCATGTCTACGCAGCTCTCAAGTTTGGTGAGCCATGATTTTTAGACACTCATGGGAAGTCACAAAGCATGGCTAGCATAGGAGATAATTATTTGGACACTGTTAGCGAAAAACTGAATTTTCCTAGCCTTGAATTTCCATGAGGCAGTTTCATTTAGAATATCATTGTTGGTTTCCTTCCTTCCTGCCTCTCACTTTTCTCAGACTCCGGACTGATGGATTTGAGAAAGGGTCAAGAGCATGTTCAGGTGAGTGTTTTGGATCTAACAGTCCGCAACAGGGCAGTGGCGGGTTGGGGGTGGGGGATGGAGTCAGTCTTTTGTCTGCCTTGTCCAAAGCTGTTTGCCTGACCCTAGGAGGGAAACCGGAAATTATCCAGTTGAAGAGAGATGACGGTTGTGGTAAGATTTTAATTTAGAGGAAGGCTTCTAAACCTCAGCACTGTTGACATTTGGAGCCAAATAGTTTACAATTCTGTGTTGTGTAGGGCTGCGTGTGGGGGGATGTTTCCAGCATCCCTGACCTCCCCCACGAGTGGCAGCAGCACCCCGCTCCCCTACCCAGGGCCAACAAACAAAAATGGCTCCAGACTTTGCCAAATGACCCCAGAAGCAGAGGTGGGGATGAATTACCCTCAGTTGAGAACCATTGATTTAGAATAATGAAAACCTTGCTAATATATACTTGTGATGTGCAATTCCACTCTTATCACTAATAAAAATATTTTATTCTTCATCTGTGTAATTTCCATGTCTTTTTTCAATGGGTTATGAACTTGGGAAGGAAAGGGGAAGAGTGTTATTATTGCTTCTGCAAATTGCCTACCTACATTAATTACTTCACATGCAATGAATTTAAGTTTTAAAAAATTATTTTCTTCTGCAGCTCCATTCTCTGATACTCTATTAACTTCAGAATAATTTGGTGTTTGAGACAGAGTCTTAGTCTATTACCTGACTTTTTTAATGCACTTAAAAACAGTGCAAAAACAAAAGACCATTTTTGACTGTTATAAAATGCAGGACTTTGTTATTTCTTTACATCCTCAAAATTATACTTACTATCTCGTGAATATATCTATTCCTACTTTCCTGTCAATAGATTCTACCCAGAAATGCTTTACAATTTCACGTACTCTTCAAAAAACACAGACAAGACAAAAACAACAACAGAAAAACAAATCCCTAAAGACACAGTTCCATTCTTAGCTTCTTGATGAATTATAGAATTAATGAACATCTTGTTGAATCTTTCCATTTACAAACATGGAAACTAAATCCCAGCAAGGGACATAATCTTTCTAAGGTCATAGAGCTAGAACTAAAGTCTCACCCTCCTAAATCCCAATTTAATACTCTCATCACTTCATGATTGGATAGCTATGGTCAAATCTCCGTTTTCTAAAGTGTTAATAGCACTCACGTTATAGTGCCTACAGTGTAAGTTTTGGTAACAGCATGCCTTTTATTGCTTAACTTTTCTTTCTTCTAATTTTTCCATGTGTTACCCCTTTTGTCTTCAACTACTCATAAGTCCTGTGAGGACAAGGACCACATCAAATCTCTGTTGCGTTACCCCAAGAGTCTTTCAGAGTTCCGAGCACCAGTTTGGGGCCTGAGAAGTCTATACTGATTGACTGACTGCCTGCCCGGAGGTAGGAAAAGCAGCCCAGGGACACACTGAATGATATAAGTGAGGATGGCATCTCCATAGAAATTTTTAAATTTTAGATAACTTAGGAAGTAAAATTCGACATGGAAAACTAAATTGTGATTGTCTATTTATGCATGTACATACGGCACTGTACAGAATGCATGACTTTTACTTACTCATTATTTTCTCATTATCCAGATCAGGGGACTGAAGCAGGCACATAGAGTCTAAGTAGCATGCCAAGGTTACACAGCTAGCAAGTTACACAAAAGTTAATAGTCAGGAGTTGAAAACATTCATGAGATTCATTAATGATGATCCTCTATACACATCTATTGCCCAGGTTAGTAAATTGTTTTCTGTGTGTTGTTTGTTCTTCATAATAGGAATTAGTGCCAATGAACAAAAGAGAGTGTTTGAATTTTTTTGTTTGTTTGTTTTTGTTTTTGAGACACGGTCATGCTCCGCCCCCAGGCTGGAGTGTAGAAGCACTATCACAGCTCACTGCAGCCTTAAACTCCTGGGCTCAAGGGATCCTCTTGCCTCAGCCTCCCAAGTAGCTGGGACCATAGGTACATACTACCACATCTACCTAATTTTTAAATTTTTTGTGGAGACATGGTCTCTCTTTGTTCCCCAGGCTAGTGTTGAACTCCTGGCTTCAAGCAATCCTCCTATCTCAGCCTCCCAAAGTGCTAAAATTATAGGTGTGAGCCACCATGTCTGGCCACGTTTGAATTTCTATACTCATTTTCTATTTCACAGACATATGGTATATGCGTAATTTTACAAGTTGACATCTCAATGAAACAAAATATATTTAACAGATCGACTTAAACATTAGCATAAGTAAAATCAGGATTGATGAATTTAAGAATTTTTCTTCTCCAGTATAATTATTTGAAATCTAATCATAAGCATGGGGGGGAAAAAAAGGTAAACAACATAGGTACTCAAAGAAGTTAAATTAAAAATCAAAAGCCAAGAGTAGGGGTGTAGAGAAAGAGAAAGATGAGAAAGAATACGCTTTGGCAGTAAATTTGTGAGATCAATTATAATATGCATACTATACTGGCACAAGGTAAAATAGAGTACACCAATATCTTGATTACCTTTTAGAAGTAAATGGTTTATATTATTATTTTCTCCTCCATTGATCTCTGCCAAGTCAAAGGAAAAGAAAAAGAACAGCAGTTGGAGGATGTTGACAAATTTCTTCTGCATCTGATTAAAGCTCATGAAGGAGAAATGAAGGACAAATTTAAGGAGTCCTTTAGTGATTGCTGTGCAGAAATATGCTAATAGTTGCGCGCTTTGTGACTATATTACCATCAGTATTGTAATGCTGAAAATATCACATTGTTGAAAAGCTGTTAACAACAAGAATCCACACGGTTATCAAGCATGAATCATCCTATGTCATCCTGAGACACAGAGTGATGCTGGCAAGAACTATTTCATCTTTCACAGTCCGCGTCAAGGCAAGTGACCAAAGTCCTGAGAGTTTTGATCATCCCCAGAACAAAATGAAATTCGCAATTCATGTTATAATTCCATAACCATCATGGCTTTTTAAATTTATGATCTTCCCTTGAGGACAATGGAAAACTTGTTTATCAACCCAAAGAAACTTTCGATTTGTGCCTCCTTTATTTCAGCATTCTTGCATTTTAAATACAGCAGACCGATGCTTCAATGTAATGCACTTAGATACACATTTTGGACTTGGGGCGTGGTCATGGAAGATCTCACATAGGTTTCCAAAGGATGCTAACAAAACAAGAACAGTGAATTGAAAGATCGAAAAGCCTCAAAGAGGAGTCGCTACTCACAATGTTCATCAGGGTGAGGAGGTAGTTCTGGACGTGCTCTTTGCCATGGAAACGGACCACGGAGTCATCCACTCCCAGCAGCACCTCGATGTTGTAATCGTTCTCTCCCGCGTGTCTGCGGCGCCTCATCGTGTCATTCAGCTGCTGGCCAATGTTGCCGTAAACGGTACCTAGATCACCAAGGCCTTCCAGATCCGACTCTATTAAGAAACAAAAGGAACCCAGGAATTTCAGTTTCCCCAGTGGGTCTTCTAATAACCACTAAGAAATAAAAGAATCTTCTCAGGGGTCTATCATTAAAATCCGTAAGCACCGAGATGCTACTTTTCAGTTTATTCCTTAAATACTATGCACATGTATATGCTCAGACAGATCTCTTACAAACTCAACATAGAACAGCAACGCTGAGAGTAGAACAATAATATTGTACAGGGGACAGTGCCACCGTGGCAGAATGAATGTTCCAGGAGGATAAGAGTGGCTCCTTCTTTCTCCCAGATGTATCCCCAAGCACAGGAAAAGCAGTCGGGGCACAGAACACATGCTAAATAGTTATTGTATAAATTGAGATTGTAAGTAAAAATCATATGTCGGTGTGTTTACAGTGGTTAATTTAAATTACTATAAACATGGAGGATAGAATTTGTGTCGCATATATTTAAATCATTCCTCTTTCCAATAGCCTTAATTTAAAAATCAAATTATAGCAATGACAACACAACAGCATCTAGCGACATGATTATTAGTCATCATGTATTACTTTATTTCTTCTGAGTATGGTTCTCTAGTGAATGCCGCTAGGGAAGAAGTAGATAGATGAACTACATTCACTTAATGGTACAGTTCTCCGTATTTATACGGAGCCATCATTTCGATAGCTGGCCATTTCAGTTGCTATATATCTGAATCTGAGATAGCAAAGTAAGAAGTCAGTCAAAAAAATGACCTATATGCAAGGAAAAATGAAAGCATAAACAATTTCTTATTTTATGCAGTTCAAGGAATTTAAATTTTTCATTTTCCAAATAGACATTTCATATACATGCACACACACACACACACAGGATACATACGTAATATGCACATATATACATATGTTTATATATGAAGAGAAAGAGAGAGACATTATTAGGTTTTAATGACCTAGATTATCTGTCTTCAGATGACTATATTATGCAGAAAGAAAAGTTTTGGTGAATTAAAAAATAAAATCTATCATTTTGATACTAAAATTTAAAATTCTGGTACATAAAAACTGAAAATATATTTGTCTCCATTTGATGTATATAAAACTCGAAAAGGAATTTATTCTATAAATTATCTTGATGTCTAAAACAACCACATACCTAAAAACGAGTTTGACAGAACCAACTCTGACTCATGCTTTATACGGAGGTTTATTTAATGTTGTCCTGGGGCCCGTAAGCCATTGGAAACAGCATCTGACATTAATAAATAGGTATTCTCCTCTCCACTTCTGTGGTTTTAATAAAGTTGAGGAGGGGAAAAAAAAAAGGTGTCTCTTGGCTAGGAAGATGGATGACCAAGCCCTAACCACACAGGATTAGAAGTAGAGGAAGTAGAGATCCTACTCACACTATTTGTATCTTTTAAAAGTATAAAGAAAGACCAACACCTCCCCCCACAATACACACACACACACAAGGAGGGGGCGTAAGTTCTGAATGTGACTACTCAGGTTTGAAAGCTACACTGTCATTCACTTTGACCCAAGCCCAGCTGCTGGCTCGTTAGTTGGGAATTTTCTCCTCGCCAAGGAATCACATCAGCTCCCCGGTACATAAATAACTCCAACCATCACCCACATCAAACAGAAAGCTTTCCTCAAAAGTTGCTTTCAAGAGCTACAAACCTGCACTGAGGGCAAGAAATGACACCTGAAAACAGCTTCGACCTCAAGTATTTTTAGACACTTGAGAATGAGAAAGGTTGTGATAGTGAAATGGACAAATAGGAAATTTGGACTTGAGCTCCCAGCTCCCAAGATGGCCCTTTTTGGCAGAACTCGCAGAGACGACATCCAATGGAAATATACTAGCAACGTCATCATGTCATGAATCCTGATGCACGAATGAAGAAGGCTGAATACTTATTTCAGGAAGACGGTTCATTCTGCTCTAACGCATCTTTGGTTTGGCCTTTGCATCCCTCCTTAAATAGGTGGTTTTATGGTAAGAGATCTCTTTTTTTATTGCATAAGAAACCTGGGAAAGAAAAAGGAAGCCTTTTTAAATGGAGAATATTTTTGTGCCTGTTGTCCTCTGGGCTGTGGAATGTTCTTTCCATGTTTCCTAAACTGGGCAATGTCAAATATTTCAAAGAAAGACACTGGCATAACTTCTGGCACTTTTTACTTATACACATCATTTTAGCTACAGACAGCCCTGAGGCTGCGAAGTATCTTCATTCATAACGAACTTGTCTTAGTTTGCCCACTTTATAACGTAATGGTCAAGTGATTAGTAACATGAGCTTTGTAATCAGACATACCTGGCTTCAAATCTTCATAGCTGTACATCCTAACAGTGTGATTTTACCTAAGATGCCTAATCTCTTTGACGCTCAGTTTCCTCATATATAAAATAGGATAATAATACCTATTTTTGCAGTTACTGTAATAATAGAAGTTAATAATGCTAAAAACACGGTGCACAGTGCTTAGAAATAAGTGTTCTACAAATAGTACTTACTACCACTACTTATGATGATGATGATTTTCCCATTAAGAGAAGCCTTCAGTGTTTAAAATCCATTTTACTTTATATACCACAAATTATTTAGTTACAGTTATTTTAAAACAGAGGTGAGAAAGGAAGGAAAATCTGAATTGCTAATAACCTTAGAAAGAAAGAGGCTCACAATTATCTACTGCAGAGCACAGTGGAGGTACAAGGAGAGAAGAATCTTTGCTTTCAGGTAAAAGTAGGATTAACCCCAACAACGTGGGCTTGTTTTGTAATTTAAAAACCTAGTACAAAATCGGAGAGAGCTAGCTTATAGATAGCATTCATTTTCACTCAACACAAATTTATTGAATACTCACACAAATATAGAACCTGAGAAGGTAGAAAACCACCTGCATTTCTCTAAGTATGAATCCTGGGAACCACCCAGGTGGGTTGGATTTATCTTCAGAACGGAGCTGGATTTATATCATGTAGTAACAAGCAATTAGATAGTCTTGACCACTTTCACAATTGCTAGGGTAGGCAGACCTAATCAAGTACTAGAACATGCCTTTCAGTAATACTTCAGATCTTTATAAAGCTTCCCAGTTTAAAAGATGATACACTTTTTGACAAAATCTTAGGTGCTTCTGTATCTAATACTACCATTATCTCTGCCTCCATCAAAGATACAGGAATAGAAACAACTCTTGGGGAATAGCATGTTAATCACGTCCAAATACTCTGGCAGATCTGTATACTGCTTAGAAGAACTGAGAAGGATCACACACAAGGCAAGTTCAATAAGTGAAAGCAGAGTGACCCTTTGTATTGGGTGTTGAAAATTTTGGATCTCTGGTGGTACCCTGTGGGCATCCTGCTACGTAAGTGCTAAGGGAACTTGTATGATGGTGGCTGAGTTGGAAACAGAAAGTGATTGATGTGTTAACACAATTCACAGAAAAACAGAAAAATTCCTGCTTGAAAGAGTCTCCTAACAGGTGTGCTCTCAATTGAACATCCAAAAAAAAAAAAAGTTCTTAGCGTTTTTCTTTTATCAAACTTTTTGGAAAAAAGCAAGTTTTTGAAACTTACCTTAGGAGTTACTGATAAACATTAATTAACATTTGCAAACATTTTGATGGTATTCTTTTGTGCACTCCCTGGTTTCCCAATTGCTGCATATGAATTTGCATAAAAGAATAATTTTACTATAAAGCATATTTTATTGAAATGAATTTCAGGGTACACATGGGTGGTCAATCAAGTCACCATAAATACAGTTATTTTAGTGTTAAATATAGGATTGTTAGTGTTAAATAGGAATTCTGAACTTATTCAACAGGTGAAGTAGAATATAACTGATTATGAACACTAAGGCTTGAAATATTTTCAGGAATATGGCCTGTTCACATGCCTAATAATATTTACAGGCAATCAAAGTGCAGAATGGGTGAAATCACTCCCTATCCAAGAAGAAATTCCTATGGTTTGAAAAGGGCAGGAGACAAAGGTGAAATTGGAAAGACATAAGTACCGATCAAGTTCTGAATCTAGCACAAATGCATTCAAGTTGGAAGACAATCTTAAAAGCACACTGTGATAGGGACTGTAATAGAATCATCTACCCAATATCCATTCCCTCCTTGCTATGGAGAAGAATGTCAATTTTATTGGAGGTCTTGATAAACCCAGCTAAAGTCATTCCCAGTCCCTCTTGTGACTAATGATTACATGTGATTAAGGATAGGCCAATGAGATCTAAGCAGAAGTATTGCTTATTTCTTGGTGGCTTCTATAGAGGACTTCTGTTGGCTGATCTAGAAGGCTTCCATGAAGGCAATTCATTCCAGTAGATGTAACCCTTTGGCCTTCCCTCAATATTCCTTCCTGCTGCCTGGAATGTGGACATGTCAGGAGCTCCATGAGGTGACCTAAGATCAAGGCACGTGCTGAATATGGTCGGGTCACCCCGTGGGGAAGAGTCTGACTCCCCCATGACCGTGGAGCTGCCGTACCAGCCCTGCAATACCTGGCATCAGACTTCTTTACATACGAGGGAACGATACTTCTATCCTCCTTAGGCCACCATTCTGATGAGTTTTCTCTTATACGTCATTGAATCCAGTCCTAACATATAAGACACTGACAAATTTTAATTATGTTGACTAGGTTGCCTCTGTACTCCTACTCTCTATGGGAATGGAAGTTAATTTTCATGTTAATAAGTGAATGATAAAGTAAGATTCATTTTGCCAAAATATGCCATAGCAGCTTTCTTTGTAGTGTATCTACTTCAGAAAATAAAGAAGTATCATACCGTTTTGCAGTAACAATAAATACAGGATGAGTCTGTATGTAGAAAGTTAGCATTCTTCATGAACAGAATACTGTAATGAAATGAAATAACTGGAATACTACATGCTGGATTTTCCAAGAGTAGGTGGAGATCATACAATCAGCTAAAAATAAGTGTAAAGTCCAACAAATGTCATCTATTAATGTCAGAAGCAGAGAGCAGTTAACATAAATAATTGTGTTGACCTGTTTGTATCATTCAATAGTGATTTTTTAATTGACATCATTTTTTAAAATTTAAATTAAAGTTATCACTTCCTAAAAGGATAAAGTAACAGCATCTCCATATATAGGGGGGCACTATTCTACCAAGATATAAAATGTTTCTGGGAAAAGCAGCTGTATCCTTCACAAAGTGGGAAATTCCATAATGATAGTTCAAAGAACTATATTCAGGCCAATTTCTGATGTCAATTCAGAAGTTTCACTAAGTAACTGAATTGAATGAATATTAGTTTCCGTGATTTCTTTTCCCCAAAAGTTCTAATTCTAAAATGTATGTGTTTGCTTTTGTTTTTACTGACTACCGTGAGGATTAACATATGGCATTTCTAAATGGAAAATTTCTTACTTTTTAAGTGAAAAAAGTTCTTATGCTTTGGGTTTGTGGTCATTAGCAAATAAAATTTTAAGTTGCTTAATGTCTAAAATATAAGCTCAGACTTTCAGTAAGAATATTCTATATGTCACTTAGAATGTTTTTAGCTACAAATAAAGCAAACTTTTCTTAAAGTGTTTTAAGCAATAAGGAAACATATTAGTTCACATAACAAGAAACCCAGAGGTAGAGCAATTCCTGGATTTATCCATGGATAGATTGTCAAGGACCCAGTTCTTTCCATCTTCCCATATCCTGTCATTCTTGGTGTACAAGCTTTGTCTTCAAGTTAACTCCTTCTGATTATTTCGAAAAGGCTGCACCATTGTAGCATCATAGCCAGGCCAAACACATTGTGTCTTTCTGTGTGTCTTTCTTGGGAGTAGGTAAAAACCTTTCCTAGAAACCCTCTGGCACATTTAACCACGTTTCAGTGGCTAGAATCGAATTGCATGCCCACATAAAAGTCATCCACAGATGAGAATGGAACCCCAAGTCTATTTTAGACAAATCAGAAATCAACCTCTGTGGCTGAGGACCACTCCTCTGAAGCACATGCTTAGGAGAAGTGTGAGTTCATGAATAATATTAAGGCTCTATTAAAAAAAGAAAAAACTAAGGGTAGGGGCTTGAAAATAAAAGAGGAGGAGGAAATGAATGTTGTACGGCGGGCAACCCACTTTGCTGAATTCTCCTTTTCCAATCTCCCTCCTCCCTCATTCCTTAGTGACAGTCATCCACTGGTCTCTTCTGTTCTATCTTGGATTGCATTAATGCATTTTGTGTTTAATTTCTACTGTAATCTATTTGTCTGGAGATCACTTCCGCGTTCTTTGGCATCTAAATGCCATTCCCACAGTAGTGGATTCTCAGCACTGTGGCTCACTCAGCCCCACCGCAATTATTTCTTGAATAAATCACTGAAATCTTTGAGTATAAGCAAGATTGTTCATATAAAATACAGAATTCCCTGTTAAATTCAAATTTAAGATAAGTAACACTTTTTTAAGTATGTCTCAGCTGTTGTATGAGATAAAATAGTAAAAACCTACTCATTGTTTATCTGAAATTCGAATTTAAATGAGACTGCTGATTTGCTAAATCCAGCCACCATAGATTTGGGGAAGTTATTTTTCCCCAGGGAGTACACGCAGGTGCCTGGACTCAGACCCTCCTCATGTCACTTTCTTACTCCACCCTTCTGTCTCCAGTTCCATCAGGAGACACTGACCCAGGCACGGCCAAGCAGTATGTACAATTTCCTTGACTCCAGTGATGGGTTAATAGGTGGGCAAACGGCCTAAATCATGCTGATGTAACTATGACCTAGGACGTTTTTATTTGGGGTTAATAGGAATAAGAAATTCTTTCTGTTAAGCTTGAAACTGGCAGACTGTAACAATGCAGGTTCTTGGGGCTGGCATGCGAATAGTTGTTGGTTTAAGTTTAATCCAAGAAGAGGAAAGTGGAGACTACTGATAGAATACATTGTACTCCAATGCTGACTTTGAACATCTGAATTCAGCCATTCGTTCTTGAAACATTGGTCTTTTCAGTTTCACGGACGAATAAAGTGCCACTACCTCATTTTCTTCTTTTACTGCTTTTTTTCCCTTTTGCTTAGGACACTTTGATGTGAGCTCCAGAGAGCTGAAACTAAACAAAGCCTGACAAATAAGCCCATCTGTACCCTTCCTGCCATGGTCATCAACAGTCCTAATTTTCTGTTTGACTCTTCCAACTCATTTTTAATAAACCATTCTTTGGTTACACAGTCCTTTGAAAGGGATTATATGTTCTGTTTTATTTCCCAATTATTTATTTTCATGACTTTATTTTAATTCCAAAATATTAATTAAGGGGGTACAGGTGTTTTTGTTTCATGGATATCTTCTATAATGCTTAATTCAGGGCTTTGGCGTACCCATCACCAGAATAGTGTTCATTGTACCCAAT
>CAUYSK010113798.1:0-77169 GCA_963575035.1 Avahi laniger
TAGTCCCAGCTACTTGGGAGGCTGAGGCAGTAGGATCGCTGGAGCCCAGGAGTTTGAGGTTGCTGTGAGCTAGGCTGATGCCACGGCACTCGCCCCAGGCAAGAGAGTGAGACTCTGTCTCAAAAAAAAAAAAAAAAAAAAGAGAGAGAGAAAATAAGATGAAAAAGTTCTGGAGCAGCACAGTGTGACGGCTGCACAACATTGTGAACGTACTTATTGCCACTGAACTGTACACTTAAAAGGTTAAAATGGTAAATTTTAAGTTTTGTATATTTTACCACAATAAAAAACTAAAAACAAAAAGAGAAAAAGAAATGGGGGAGGGGGCCGGGCGCGGTGGCTCACGCCTGTAATCCTAGCACTCTGGGAGGCCGAGGCGGGTAGATCGCTCAAGGTCAGGAGTTGGAGACCAGCCTGAGCAAGAGCGAGACCCCATCTCTACTAAAAAATAGAAAGAAATGATCTGGACAACTAAAAAAAAAATATATATATATAAAAAAAATTAGCCGGGCATGGTGGAGCATGCCTGTAGTCCCAGCTACTTGGGAGGCTGAGGCAGAAGGATAGTTTGAGGTTGCTGTGAGCTAGGCTGACGCCACAGCACTCTAGCCCGGGCAACAGAGCAAGACTCTGTCTCAAAAAAAAAAAAAAGAAAAGAAAAGAAATAGGGGAGGGAGAAGGAAGGGGAGGAGGAGAAAGAGAGAGAAAGAGATCCTCAGGCTCTGTAGTATGGACAGCCAGCAGAGCAAGGACATGGTCCAGAGAGGACAGAGGGACAGAGGTACTGGATGGGGTGGGGCTTAGAGCAGGAGGCAGCTGAAGCAAATCAAACATTTTGCCAATGTTGGCCTTTGCCTGGGGAGTATTCACGAAAATTCTCCCCTGCTCCTTGTCACCCCAGGTGCAGCCAGGCACAGGGCACTGGGCAGAGCAAATGAGTCTGCAGCCTGGGCTCCAAAACCACCGCAGTTGACTGAGTGACCCTTTGCAAGCCACTCCTCCTGTCTAGCCAAGGGGGAAGATGCTGCTACTCACAGGGAAGACAGGAGACCCAGAGAAGATGCCGGTGTGCGTGTTCTGTAAACAGGAAGGGGGCAGAGTGGCGATTGCTCAGAAAGTTCCCAGGACAGGGCCAGGCTGAGGATGGGTGGACATGGGGGACACAGGCTCTCCTGTCAAAATCACTACAGCACTTGAGGGAGCAGACTTGCCACCCCATGTATCCCTGAAAGGACAGCCAGGGAGAGAGACAGAAGGCAGAGAGGACCTGTCCACCCTGGCAAGGAGCTGCGTGTGCTGGGATGCATTTGGTTGCTGGGATGTGGCTAGACGAAATAAGTTTATTGTCTCATAGCTCTGGAGGTTAGGAGTCTGAGGGTCGGTTCCCTCTGAGGCTGAGGGAGAACCTATTCCATGCCCTTCCCCTGGCTTCTGAGGTGTAAGCCACCTTTGGCATTCCCTGTTTTATAAAAGAACCACCTTGATCTCTGCCTTCATTTCTACACGATGTTCTCCCTGTGTGTGTCTGTGTCTAAATTTCTCCTTTTGACAGGGACACCAGTCATATTGGATGAGGGACCCACCCTACCCACACCATGCTGAAGCCAAGACACAGGGTGCCAGAACACACCCCAACTTTGAGAGGGAGCCCACTCCAGGTTCCAAAGTCCTTCCTTGGCCATTTTCTGGAAAACATGCAAGCCTACTTCACTTCCCTACTTCACATCCCTTCCCAATCAAGCCTTTACCTGTGATACTCCATGCACTGTAGCAGCAGGATTTTGAAGGAATGTAAGTCATGACCCATGATCTGATTAGGAGCTGGGACACCCACACAGGCACAAGGGATCTTCCTAGTAGCATCAGGTGAGTGTTGACCTGCTGGGAGGTATAAACGCCGTGCAATGGGAGTTCAGGAAAGGAGAAGATCAGTGTGGCTGGAGTAAGCATAGTGGACTTCTCCGAAGAGACACTAGAGCCAGGCCTTAAACAAATGCCTGGGGAAAAGAGAGCAAGGCATTGCCGAGGGAGGAATGGCAAGCACAAAGGCCTGGCAGCGTGCTGGAGGACTGCTACATGAAGCAGTCGGACTGGAGTGAACGGACTCGTTCATAAATTCCATGAAATGCTGCCACATGTCAGAGAAAGTGGTGGGAGCCAGGGTGGAGCCCCTGATCATTTATTCCAGTGATTTGAGGATGACCACACAGTTGGCACCAGGGCTGGATAAGGGCAGATGCCCGATGTGCCACTCTACAGGGCATCCTAACACATCCCCGGAAATGTGACGAGATGGAGAAGTCATTTCCAGAACCCGTCTCGAGGATGGTAGGGCCGGTAGTTGGAGCCTCTCGGAGGGGATTGGGAGGTAGCCCGCCCCAGAGGCCTGCTGAGTAATGACACGTACCCATGAAGCTGCTGCCTGCAGCGGCTGGTCTGGGACAGCAGAGCTGTTTCCTTCCCGACGCTCTAGGGGAGAGTCTGTTTCCTTACTTTTTTAGCTTCCAGAGGCCACCTATATTCCTTAGCTTGTGGCCCCTCCTCTATCTCCAAATCATAAGTGTATCGTGTGTGTGTGTGTATGTGCGTGTCTGTATTCTAACTGTGTTAGTTTGCTAGGGCTGCCCTAACAAAGTACCACAAACTAAGTGGCTAGAGACGTAAGTTTGTTGTCTCACAGTTCTGGGGGTTAGGAGTCTGAGGGTCGGTTCCCTCTGAGGGCTGAGGGAGAACCTATTCCATGCCCCTCCCCTGGCTTCTGAGGTGTAAGCCACCTTTGGCATTCCCTGTTTTATAAAAGCACCACCTTGATCTCTGCCTTCATTTCCACACGATGTTCTTTCTCCGTGTGTGTGTCTGTGTCTAAATTTCTCCTTTTGATAGGGACACCAGTCATATGGGGTGAGGGACCCACCCTACTCTAGTAAGAGTTCATCTTAACTAATTACGTTAACAATAACCCTATTTCCAGGTAAGGTCACGTTCTAAGGTACTAAAAATTAGGACTTCGACAGATGAATTTTGGGAGGGACATATAAGACCTCAACCCGTACTACCAACACATACGAAAACAAAACAATTATTTGCCTTTCAAGTATTTGCCCATATACTACCAAAAGTCTCTCCCTGAACTCACAGTGGTGCCTGCAAAACATCTTAGAAAATGTGAATAATAATAATGAATGGCGCATAGCCAGGCAGCTCTGGATTCTCGTCAGTGTCCTCCTCTGTAAAATGGGGCCAGTGACAGGACCTGCCGGCCGGGTGGGTGAGAGATGAAATGAGACGATGTGTGTGAAGTGCTTGGCACGGAGCCCGGCACTGACCAAGTGCTCTATCCGCATTAGCTAGTATTATCACCACTGTCATGGTCACTCTTGCTATAACACCAGGCTGTGTCCCTCACAGCAGAGAAAGTGCTTAGCAAACTACAGCCCTGAGGTCAGGGAGGCAGCAGGAGATTGAGGGCTGATGGGCCTGGGAGGTGTCTGGGCCAGGCCCTGCGTGGCTCTGGGCATCTAGGGGTCCCAGGGGAGCCGCCCAGCTGGGGCGCGTGCGCCGGGCTCAGGGAGGAGGCCTCTGGCCTTTCCAGCAGCTCCGCTGCATGCGTGGGGCTGGCCAGGATGCGTTTTACATTTACCGTGCTGGGGCCTGGGCTAGGAGCCCGACACCTGCAGCAAGATGCACGCAGAGTGAAGAGAACAAAGATGTGCAGGACGATGCTGTCCCAGGGGAACCTCCTCAAGCCATGGGAATCCTCTATCTGATGCCCAGAAAGTGCCTAAGCAGGCTGGCGACCCATGCCTCCCCCTGCCCACCCCAGTGGGCTCATTCCATGCACCCCCACCGCTGACCCATGGCCTCCATGCAGGAGCCAGAGCCCTGGACCGGAGTCAGGAGACGAGGCTTGCAGTTCCAGCCTGCCAAGAACTTGGGCAACGGGGGTAGCAGCAGCCTCATGGTGAAATACTTGCCCTGCCTGTCGCCACAGGTGCTGTGAAGATCCAGGGAGGAGACACGCGAGAAAGTGCTGCCAAATGCCAGGCCCAATTATTCCTACTTAACTTCTCTGAGGCTTGGTCTACTCATCTGTAAAATGGGGTCAAGCCTTCAAGCCTTTTTTTCCCCTTCCCTGGGGACTGATGTTGAGACGGAAAAGGGAAAATGAGGATGTAAAGCACTTTAACACAGGCCAGGCACGGAGGAAGCCATCAGAAACAGTCACCTCTCTCAGCACTGTTTTGCCATTATTAGTATTCTAGTTAGTAGTGGAATGCTTGAGATCTGAAGTCAGAATTCCAGCTTATTCTTTCCTGGCTACATGACCTTGGCCAAGTCATTTAACCTGTGACTCTGCTTTCCTCATCAGTAAAGTGGGTGTAAGTAAAAACAGTAACCCATGTGTGTAGATGAAATGAGAAAATATACTTGGGTTACTGCAAGCACTTGATAAACGGGTCACCAATTTTAAGCTAAAGAGACTCCAAGGGTATTTTTCCATCTCTGATGCACTCCTCCAGCCCTGTCTGCTTTCGGGGAGCTGCTCAGGGCCGCCGGCCAGACCCGTCCAGCCCTCACTGCCAATGGCTGAAAGGTCTTCAGAGCCTTTCACTTCCTAAGGATCTTGAGCTTTGTCCCAACACAAGATCACTCATGTGCCTCCAGCTCCCCTTGGCCGAGAGGGAAGGGTGTGATGCCAGGGCAGCTGATCATCTGTAAAGCTAGTGGCCAAGGGTGCCAGAACAGAGATTCTGAATTCAGCCGGCTCTGAGCTTGGCTCTAGGCAGAACAAATAAAACCTTCCCAGGAATCGCACAGCCTAAGACATGGCTTCCTATTGTGGAGTTGGAGCCACACCCCAGTCTCCTCCTAACACCCTAGTGCGCCAGCCCCGCTGCTTGGTGCCTTCTCCCCCTTTTATCCCCAGGAAAGTGCTTGGGACGGGGGGAGCCTGGTGCTGTGGCAGGGAAGCTGCGTGGGGCAGGGCTGCAGGGACCATCTGAGACTGAGAGGAAGGACTTGGACTTCCTCCTCCGGGCAGCAGGGAGCCCCTGGAGGATGCTCGGCAGAGGAGCACACTGTGAAAGCAGAACTGCAGGAAGACGCATCTGGCCAGTGCATCGGATGGAGAGTGGTGAGAGAAACATCTGTGCGTGGGACAGACGGCCAGAGGAATCCTGGCGCCAGCCCAGGGTGCTGATGGTGACGCTCCCCACACAGAATGAGGTCTGCCCAACCGGGGTGTTTTCTGGCAGGGTCCTGGCTGTGGTCACCTTGTTTCCTGCTGGGGGTGTCCATCTAGCTATCTCCTAGCCCTGCCAGAGACCCCTCCCAACTTTTCTAAATTCCCCCCAAAGCTGCCTGACACTTTTCCGCACAGACCTTCAAGGACCATCCAAAAACATTTTTAAAAAGCAAGAGGCCCTGAAGAAGGCGGGGAAGAGGGAAGGAAGGCGAACAACAGGCTTTAACCTTTTCTTTCTGGCTGAGCCACCATCCCAGCCCAAGTTTTTCTTGATTCTTCTCATCCTCCTAGAACTGCCTAGAACTGTGGTCCCTAAGTTCCCTGGCCACCACAGGATCAAATTCAGACCAAAGTTTGGGACAAAGAGACAGCACTTTTGGGCAGAGATGAGGCCAAAACAAATCCTCGGTGGTCCCACGCCCAGGCTGCGGTTCCAGGCAATGAGATTCCAGAGCTGGTCCCCAACATGCTCCCCTGACAGGCCTCCTGGACAGACGCTCCTAAACAGCAACCCAACATCCTTGCCTTCCTCCCTCCCTTCTCCAAGTGTCTCCAGTCCCCATTTATCTACTCCAAATGGGTCAAGGTACTTGCAGGCCTCAGAACCCCCTGCCCCCAAAGTCTTGTGCAAAAGGAAAAACAACAGAATAGGCCAAAGCAAAAGGCTGGGGCTTGGCGGGCAGAGTCAAGCTCTCCCTGTGGCCTTGTCCTGGTCAACACGGAGCCCTCACCTCCCAAGACCCTGCAGCTCCCCTGCCTGGGAGTGGCCCTACAGCTGTGGATCAGCACCAGCCTCTAGGCCATCCTAGAACTCAGGAAAGGGTGCTGAAGGCTTCCTCAAAGACACTAAAGCTGCCATGGAGACCCTGTGCTGCCAGGTGGACCCCAAGCAGCACAGGGTCCAAGCAGGCCCAGCAAATTCCGGCCAGGAGCACTGTCTGCACAGGTGACTCAGGGAGTCACTTCCCCACCACCACCCCTTCCTCCTCTGTTAGAAACTTCACAGCATAAGCGACCAAAGCACACATGAAACCTCTTTGAAGAGAGGCTAAGTATGCAGCAGTCTCCAGTGTTGCTGCAACTGGCTCCCAGCTGATGGTTGATCTACAGCTTCACATCCTTTGTTGTCTCTGCTGCCCACAGGACACCAGCCTATTCATGACCTATGCCCGGCGGACCTCTCCGGTTGCACGCCCTGCCACCCTTGCACGTCCCCACACATCGCACAGCCTGCCTGCAGTCCTCCCTGCGCGTGACGTTGCGCAGCTCCCTCCTCTACCTTGTTTCTGCAGATTGGCCACACTTCTAGAATGACACTTACCACACTGTGTTGTTGTTAGTTATTTATGCACCTGTTTCCCTGAAAAAGCCTGTGAGCCTTTTGGAAGCGATATCAGTGTCTCGATATTCCCACCATCCATCAGGGTGTCCAACACCTCGCTGGACTCATGACTACGTTTCTCAGCCTCCCTTGCTGGGAGGTACAGTCATGTGATGAAATCCTGACCAACGAAACCTGGGCATAACCTATGAAATCTCTCTGTAATCCTCCACATTCTCTCTTCTCTGCCTAACAGCCGGATACAGAAATCCTTGCAGGATGGGTCACGAGATGGGAGAGTCTGAGTTCCTGAATGACTGTCTGGAGCAGAGCCCTCTGGTGACTTGTTTTGGTCTGGGACATGAACAGAAAATAAGCCTTTATTACGCTGAGCCACTCGGAGTTTGTTACACAGCAGTTAGCCCATCCTAACCAACACAAGAAGCTCAGTCAAGGCCTGGTGAAACAACAGTGTAAAATGCAGAACCCTCCTAAGGGCTCTATCCCTGGATCCAATCGAGTCAGGAATAACATTCCATACACGACTGAGCTGTTGCCTGAACCAAACCCCCGCTCCCCTCCCACAGCCCAATCTACCAAACCACATGAACATATTTAGAATGCCCTGCTTTCCCTAGGAGGGACTGAGAAGAGTGGAGGACTTACCAGATGACCTTTAAAAGTCCCCGTAGGTTAATGAGCCACAACTGGCGATCCTGGTTCACGAGTTTGTAGAAAGCACACAGGGACACAGAGTTGATGCAGGGAGGGGCCTCCTCCTCCCCACACAGGCATCGACGTGCCTGACACACGACAACTGAAGCTATAGGAGCACCTCCAATGAACCCGCCACCCCTCTGAGGCACACGCACCATCCCCAGGCAGCTCTGGGAAGTACTGGAACAGTGTTCCACACAAAGCGCCCAAATTCACCAGGCCCAATCCCATGTGGTCACAGAGGACTATGAGGAGAAAGAGCTACAGGAGAGAGATCACACCCAGACAGGAAGAAGAATCGGAGAGGCACGGAAAAGAGAGACTTCGAATTTCTCTTTCCGATATTCTATGCTTTTGCTACTCAAGGCAGAACAGCAGCGTGGACATCATCTGAGAGCTTGATGGAATCGCAAACGCCCAAGCCCAGGCAGACCTGCCGAATCAGAATCTGCACTTTGGCAAGACTGCTAAGTAGCTCATGTGCACACTAAAACTCGAGAAGCCCTCGTTGTTCTTCGCAAGTGAATCCCAACAGCAAATCCAGCCTGTAGGCAAAGATGGGCACGCAGGGGGAAGAGTGGGAGCCAACAGAACTTGCCATTGGAGTGGAGAAGAGGACGGCAGGGCCAGCCCCCTCCCGCCGCTCCCTCGCACCCAGCGCCAGCTGGCCACACAACGCGTTCATTCGCCAATGGTTTCCCAAGCACCCGATACGTGGCAGGCACCGTCCCGGGCACTGGAAAACAAGCTACTGAGCAGGCAGGGTCCCACTCTCCTAAAGCTGGAATTCTGGGAAGACGGGGAGGGAGGAGGGGAAGAGACAGCAAACAAGGAAGCACTAACTAATAAGATAATGATCAACTGTGATAAGTGTCTTCAAGACAACAGAATGTGACAAAGTGACGCTGGGGGGGGGGGACTGTCTGATTCACTGAGAGGTGCCATGGGAGCTGAGGCCCAGGGTGCAGGAGTCAGCTGCTTGAAGACCTGGGGAGAGGGGGTTGCAGGCAGAGGGAACGGCAAAGGCAAGGCCCTGAGGCAGCACTGTACCTGGTGCCCAAAGAACAGAGGGGGTCTGAGGGGATGAGCCAGCTTGCTGGGCTGGATATGAGATGTGACTGGCCAGGTTTGGGGCTCGAATGCCTTTTGGCACCTCAGGTGCTCATAGCAGCTGACTCAGGCAGCCCGTGTGCCCATGACAGGTCTGCAGGCTTCGAAGCTGGCATCCACAACTTTGATGGCTTCCGCTCACAGGAGTCTTCTCCTGTAACTTCTTTCTGGAATCGGAAGGGCTCCCTAGTGTTTCTTCACACTGGGCAAAGGGGAGGACAGGTGGAGTCCAGATGGAAGAAGAGAAAACTCCCCGAAGCAAAAGCGCAGGCAGAGTTGCCAGTGGAAGCCTCGTAAAGCAGCCCACGCAGCCAGGCCCGGCACCCACCGCCAGCCGGGCTTCCAGCTCTGCTGCCAGCTCCGATTAACGAGGCTTTCCTGGCGGTGGGGGTGGGGACTTGCCTCCTGCCAGGGAACTGGGAAATGCAACAGGAAAAATCCCTCCGCAGAGCTTGCTGTCTTCCAGCCCACAGTGGTGCCCAGCTGTCCCAGGTGGGACAGCTGTCCCAGGTGGTGGCTTCCTCTCAAACAGAGGCAGCTGCCCACAGAGGACGAGGTGCAGGAGGAGGAAGTACAAGGAGAACAGGTGCTGGCTACTCAGGGATTGCGGGGGCACCTGTGTGCAGGCCCCCCGGGAATCCAGACCCCAGAAGCCAACAAAGCAGCGCTCACACTGGCCACTGTGCATATGCAAAGTGATCCTGCCCTCCCCACTTCTACATACGCCCAAGACGACCCCCCCTCGCCCCGCAATCCCTTACTCCCACGGACCCCCTGCCTGGAGCGCCTTCTCAGCCTACCTGAACCCCAGCCCTTCTCCAGACCTAGATGCACCTCCAGTTCACCTCAGGAAAACGTCCCAGCACCCCCTACACACAGACCTGAGGCAGGGGAGATGGACTTTAGCCTTTGTCAGACACCTGCACCATTTTATTTCTTTTTCTAAAAAAAAGTATCTGAAGCAAATGTGGCAAAATGTTAACATTTGTTAAATCTGGGCGAGAGGTCCACTGACGCCTGTTGCATTATTTTCTGTAGGATTGAAAACTTTCATAATTAAAAATAAACACTAGAGAAGCAGAGCTGATTGGCAGCAGCGCCGAGAAGCAGCTGGCAGGGCCGGCTGGAGCAGGGGGGTCCTGCTGAGAACGCTGGGGCGCAGGAGAGGTCAGGAGGGCGGGTCTGCTGGGGAGGAAGAGGGTGCAGTGAGAGGGAGGAGGGGGAGGAAGGGAGGAGGAAAGATGTGGGGAGGGGTCCAGGCAGCAGTTGGGTCTGGAACACGCTAAGGTGGAGGCACGCATGTGACTTACACACAGACAGCTAAGAAGGATCAGCCTACGAGGCACGTCCACTTGGACAAGTAATCAGCCAGCAGGTCGCTCATATTCCGTCTGTCTCCACCCCCTCAGCCTCACCCTGAACACAGTGACTTGCCCATAGCAGGTGCTCACTCCCCTGCCCCCAACCGAAAGCACTGGGTTGGACCAGAGCGAACTGCCGCTCACTGAGAGAAGATATTCAAGGGAGAGCAAAACCCTGCCCCAAACCTGTTCCCGAGGCCTACCTGACCCAGACCACTGACAGCTGGTGGGGTATTTTGGGGCCAGCCTGACCCTACAAGAGCCACTCCCTTTCCTGGGCAAATACCCACTGTGCAGCTATTTCTAGCGGGCACAGCAGCGGGGCAGGTGTGGCCTTAGAGGGAGAGCATGGGGTGGGGAGGGATTAGGGAATGGAACAGACAGACCAGCCCAGGGAGACCCTCTGTCCAACCAGAGAAGGGGAGGAAGGGGGACAAGCCAGCCTGAGGCTCCTGCCCTCCATGCCCCCAGCCCTGAACCCCACTCTTGGGGGGTAGGCTGGCTGAGGGCTGAGACCACCGCCAACCCCTTGCACACACAGGGGGCCCCGGGTACAAGATGGCCCAGGGGAGGGAGAAAGTAGTCACCTTTTCTGGGAGGGAGAAAGAGCCATGGCAAGGCAGCCTCCCCCTCTTGGGGGGAAAAGCTGCATCCCCTTCCCCACACCCCCCTGAGAAGGGCAAGCAGCTCCCCTCCCCTGCAAGGGCTTTTGCCTTCGCTGATCCCAGGTGGAGCCTCCCATACAGACCAGAGCAGGCTTCTACCCTGCCCTTCTCCCAGCATCTGGAGCGAGACAGACAGACAAGAGAGACTCACAGATCTACGTGGACAGAACCAGAGCGAGAGAAAATGCCTCCAGAGGTGGACACAAGAGAGTGGAAGGAGGCTCGGAGAAAGGCCACAGGAACAGAGCCACACCCGGAAGGTCTCAGGGAGACTCAGAGACCCTCAAGAGACAGAGAGAAATAGAGAAAGTGAGGAGAGAGAGAATGCAACAGGGAAAATCCAAGATGCTTTCTCTCTCCCTCTGCCCAGCCTAAACCCTGCCCAGCTTGGGCGGGTGGTCAAGGCAGTGCCCATGTGAAGAGGCTCGCCAGCCCCGCCTGCTCTGTAGCCGAAGCCTTCCTGGCGAGGGAGGAAAAGGACCCCTCTCCTCTCGGTGGCATGGGGCCTCCCAGGCCAGCTCTGGCCCAGGTCGGGGCTGCATGGAAGCGGCAGCAGAGAAGAGGGTTTAGCGCGTGGATTCGCAGCCAGACTGCCCCGTCTGAATCTGGCTCCTCCACCTTTCTGCTGTGTGACCTTGAGGTCCTTATGTGACCTCAGTACCTTCATTCCTCAAAAAATGGGGAGAGTGGTGGTGCCTACACATCACCAGAGGGTGGGCTGTGAGCAATCCAGAGGTAACGACAGAAAGGGCCCGGGATAGCGCCCGACACAAAGCACGAGCTAACGCAAGTTGCATTTCAGAGAATTCCCACCAGTCTCAGGGACCCCTGTCCCTCACCCTCCCCTGCCTCGGGGGAACAAGTCAAGGTTTGTCCCGGGCTCTTTTCTTCCTTCTTGCCCTTCCTGAGCTGAAGAGCAGGCACAGAGGTGAGGGAAGCCCTTGGTCTCCCAGGCCTGGGCCCGGGTGTGCAGAAGTAGCCTGGAGAAGGCAGGACTGAGGCCACTTGCAGGCACCGTCTGCAGCCGGGACAGGGAGCTCGCGAGGCCCAGGGGTCTCCTCACTTCAAGACTCCACAGTTGTCAAGTCTGGCTTTGCGTCAGAATCACTTGTCAAGCCAGATTCGGAAGGCTGCTGGGGAGAGGGGATCTGGATGCATTTTTAATCCGGCTGACGGGTGATTAGGATACCCCACCAGGGCACCGACCATGGCTCCTCCCTCCCCTACCCTGGACACAACCCCACAGCAGAGAAACTCAGGAGTTCCAAACTAGCCCAAAGTGTCCCAACTGCCAGACTCAGGCAGTGGCGGTCTTTTCCCAATATGCACCAAAAAATATATAAAGCAATGGATTGAACCTCACATTTTTGAGTCCTCCTACACAATTTTCTTAAAACTTTGGCACATTTCTTAGCCCAGCCTCTTCTGTTGTGGTCCCCACGCCACCGCAGTGTTGGATGGAGGGAGGGGCAGGCACACTGGGAGGTAGGTACAGGATTCCTCCTTGGAAGGTTCCAGGACAGGAGCGAAGCCCTGGGAATCCCAGGGCAAAACAAGCCTGGCTCCTGGGGAAGTGAGACAGGCTGGCCTTCACCGGGGCTGCCCTCGGAGACGCAGCCCGTGCTGTCTCAGCGGGAAGAAAGGCTGGTTTGTCACACCTCAACAACCCTCTGCCAGCATCTCAACTCCAGCCCAAACACCAGCCTCACGCTTCCTGTTTGGTTTGTTTTTTTTAAAGGTACATCTGAATGTTGTCCATTTAGCCCCAGCGACCACCCCCATTCCTAGCCTCTTCCCCAGCCCCCCAGCCAGCACTGAGCTCAGAGCTCCCACACGGCTGAACTGGCCACTTTGTCCTGCCGGGCAGCAGATAAAGGCTCTGCAATTAGCAGATGGAGCCTAACCCTGGCTGGCTCTGGGGCCTGTCTCCTGGCCAGCCCTGGAGGATTGATTTACTGCAGCTTGGAGGTGCCCATGACCCTTTTGCATTTGAGAAAATTGTTCCTCTGGTCCAGGCTGGGAAGACACTGTGCTCACAGTGGGGAACCTGGAGCCCCTTCCCTTCTCCAGAGGAGCAAGAGGCGGCAGCAATGATCTCGCAATAATAATGCTCACAGCTGCCCCAGGCTCCATGGTCAAGGTTTCCTGTGCCTTATCTCCTTAAAATCTCACAACTCTATGAGGCAGGTCCTGCAATTAGAGCCAATTTGCAGATGAGAAGGTGGGGACTCCAGAGGTTAGGTAATGGCCCTGGCGCACACAGCTGGTAAGGGGTGGTGCCGAGGCACCGACCCAAATAAGTCTGTCTGATAACACAGCCGGAGCTTTCCGTCGTCACTGTGAGATACTGCCCCACTTGGAAAGTTGGGAATTTGGCACCGGGAATCCCACAAGCCCTTCTGGAGAGCCTGATGTCATCCCTCTGTGGAGATATCCAGGGGATCTAAAATCTTTTTTCCCTGGCTGCAGCTAAATTGAGGATATAAAGGAAACAGCTCCAATTCTCCAATGACTTCTGCAATGGTCTGATCTGAACAAGCGTCCCTGAGACCCAGGGATGGCAGCTCCTAAAATCGTCTGGGAGCTGAGGTCCAGCCTGGGCTGGCAGATTGCTGAGGAGGGAAATCAATGCAGCTCACATCTGCAGGCAGATCACCTCCCGGAGGGAGGAACAATCTCTGTCTTCCCTCAGAAAAGCCCCCAACTCAGGTCCCCATAGCACACCCTGACTGTCCCACATGCCTGGTTCCATAAGAGTCAAAAGCAAAACTTCAGAGAGGGTGGGGTGGGAGGGCGGAAGGACCGGGATACTGAGACCTCCAGGCCCCAGCTGGGATGCCCACGGCATGCAGGTCTGATGAGGGTGGTCTACACCCTGGACCACTCGCTTAATGTGGCAACACCCATTCAGGGCTTTCTGCCCCGATGCTTCCACCAGCTGACGGCTCCCTCGAAAGCCAAGGCGGTCACTCTGGCTCTTCCATCCAGGACAACCCCGACCTTTCCCCCTCAGGGTCCCCGGTACCACCCATGGTGCCAGGCACATAGCTGGTGCTCATTCAGAAGTGCCAGGATTGACTTAAAACTTTAGCAGGAAGAGAGTAACTTGGTCGCAGCTGAAGCTTCATGGAGCACGCACGCACGCGTGCACACACACACACACACACACACACCACTCACCTGGCCACCACCAAAGAGCTTCCTTCCCTTCATTCTCCAGTTTGGAGTGGGGCACTGTCCCCCCTGCACACTTTCCAGCCAACTTTCCCGTCGGTTATCCAAAGTGGGTAGATGGGGGCCTTTTGGGGGCAGAGCTGAGTTTTCTAGGTCAGACCTTTGGGTCCAGGACTATAGGAGGAGGGAGGTGGCAGAGGCAGTAATTGCATTCCAAGGCCTCCCTGAGGTGACTCCCAAACACACCCTGACACGACACCTTATACCCGGGAAAACAAGGCACGCAGCTCCGAGCAGTCATGCAGGCGGTGTGAGCTGACTCAGACGTTGCCCCTGGCAGAGCTGGGGTTTATTATTCAACAAGAGAGGCGGGTGGCAGTGGGCAGGAGGTGTGGGCAGAGCTCCAGAAAGCCACGAAGCCTGTGAGGGAGCTGCCACCAACCCTTCTGGGAACTAGAGAGAAGTCTTATGCTCTGTATAGGTGACTTCTCTCCAGGGAGGGTAACCGGCCCCCACCCCTCCCACCAGGAGCTCTCTCAGTGATGCAGCAGAAGCTTCCTGATCTCCTCAGCCAAACACAGAGAGAGGACTTCTGGGTGGGAGGCTAGAATCCCAGACTGGAATGAACTAGAAGCTAAAGCTCTAGTCTTGCTGTCACTTGTTGGTCCTGTGATTTTGAACAAGTCACTTCCCCTCTTGGGGCCTCATTTCTTCATCTGTCAAATAATTGAAATAAGCAAGATCAGAGGGTGGCCAATCAGTTTCACCTCAAGGTGCCATTGCCAACTGATAGGTAGTGACTTCCTAAAACTATTTGGTTTTGTTTTTAGAAAGATTCTGAGACCATGTTTGGGCTCATGATCAACTAACAATGTCTGCCAAGGGTATAGAATGGGAGAGTGCCGTGATCAATTAACGATGTCTGCTATGGGCAGGACTGTAAAATGACAATATGAGTGCCAGATGCTTACCATCCTGCTAGCTCAGTGGTCCCCAACCTTTTTGGCACCAGGGACTGGTTTCATGCAGACAATTTTTCCACGAACTGGGGGTGGTGGGGGGTGGGGTGTCATGGGCAGAGGCAGGTAGTACGGAGCTCAGGCCGTGATGCACGGGCCCGTTTCCTAACAGGCCACGGATGAATACCGGCAGCAGCTTGGGGGTTGGGGACCACAGTGCTAGGTGATCTCTAAGGGCCTTCTGGTTGTAAAACTTTTCAGTTCCACGCACAATTCCCCAGTGGACATGGAAACATCGGTTGACAAGCATGTACCTCCCATAGTGTGATATTTGCACATAGCTGATTTTTCCCCTGAAAGGGACATTCTCATCAGTGCAGCTGGGAACAGGCAGCCTCCCCAAGGCCCAATGCCCACACTCACAAGACTGTGCCCAGAGGTGTAGCGCCAGTGAACAGTGCCGAAGTTTATTACTTAGCAGACATTCCAGCTTCTCTTATGATTATCCCCAGGACCTTCCCCCACTGTGTAAACATCCCACCTTGACCCCAGGGAGAGGCTAGGGGACCAACAAAGGACAGAGATGGCTTCTGATTTCCCAGTGCACAAAGGAGGGTCTGATCTGACAGGGCCTTATGTCCATTAGGAACAGGATATGGCTGAATTCCCTGGGCCCAAGAGACTTGTGCCTGGATCAAATGCACACAGCTATCCAAAAAGGTGTGCACAGATTGAGGACTCATCTGTGTAGGAGATGGAATTCCCAAGTGTGCCTGTAGCACGGTGCATGTCCAACAGCTCTGGGCAGCTTCAGAGATTCAGACAAGTTCCTCTGCCCTCTGTGAATCCATAGGCTCTGCCTGGGTAGAAAGTTCTCCTGATGGCAGACCCCAATGTGGCGGTTCTTGGGGCCCGAGCTCAGCCCTGTGGGTCTTATTTCCTTTTATGCACAGATGTGCAGAGGCCTCCCCCAGACACCGTGTCCTGGCTGCCACCGCCCTCCTCCCACCACCTCTCCCCGACTGATCGGAGCCAGGTCCTGAGAGGCCTCATAAACCCAAGGGTCTTCCTATACCCATGGGGCTGGGTGGCTGCACAAGGAGTTGCAAAATCCATCTGCTTCGAGGGGAAAAAATAAACCCAACTTTTCCCAATGCCCTCCAGCCAGACACCAGGTAATCCCAGGATTAAAACTCAATGGTAAGAGGTTTCCCCATGCAGAGCTTGCCTTGAGGTACCATCTCACCCAGGCCCTCACCACCCCCACCAGGAGGACCTGGCAGAGGGGAACTCAGGACAGACCGCAGGAAGCTGGACTTCACCCCCAGGCCACAGGGCAAGATGAGCGGGAGCAGCTGAGCCAGCTCCCAGGAGGAGCAGAGCCAGCCCCGGAATTCCCAGGAGCCAGTGGAAGCCCCACAGGGCCCCCCTGGATTCCTTCTGTGTTCTGTCAGGAACCCCAAAGATGCCTTTTTCCAAGAGCAAGGAAAAGCTGTCGGCCAATAGTTACTTTTCAAAAAACAGTGTTTTCCTAACAGCGCTGGGAGGGAAGTGAGTTTGTAATTAAACTTTGCAGGTGAGAAGCATTTATCTAGAAAACTCTTACCACCACCGTCTGCCTCTCCTGCCTCGGGGCAGACTGAGCCATTTGGTGAAAATGAAGTCTACATTAATGGGGCATAGGAAGAAACCTCAGTCTCCAGATGGAATGGGGATCCCTAGTTATTTTCTCTTGAAGTTTCTGAGGGCCTAAGTGATAACATTTTAGCTTCCTTGTCTAGAATCTGTGTTTGTTACTATTCTAACGGCTTTCTCTACAGGGGTTGTCTCATTGTATTCCTACTGTTACCCTATGAGGCAGCGACAGTAGTGTTGCCCTATGAGGCAGGAATTATTACTAACCCCATTATATGGATGAGAAAACTGAGGAACAGAGAAGTTAAATAACTCTTCAAAGCTTATACAGTTAGTAACTGCTAGAGCTGGTCTTGGAACCCAACAACCCTGGCCCGGAGTGCTTGCCCTTAACCACCACGCTCCACCACGCAACCATGATCCTCATGATAAACCATACTAAGAACGTCAAGAACTGCTGCCCAAGTGTTTCTCGCCCCAATATGCAATTCATGGATTCTGAGTAATATTTCAATACAAGATTCCAGTTTGGCAAGATAATTTGGATGGTCCTTGGGGTTGGTTGTAATGGGATCTAACCAGTTTACATTCCACAGGAATGATCTAGAATCATGGTCCAGGAAATATGAGGTAATGTGATTTTAATAATTATTTTCATTTTCTTTCTCTTGTTAGATATATGCTATTACTATCTATTTTTTTAACCTGTGTTTTCTGTCCTATTATGCCATCAGGACCATAAGAACATATTTTATTTTACACTTCCCCACTTTCCCCATCCCCCCCCAGAGGCATCTTAATTATTAAATATTAATGTTGCAAATAACATATGAATGCACCTTCCTATTTTAAAAAAGTAAGCATTACAGACAAGGCTAATGTTCGCCTTTGATCAACCCCCCGTCTAGAGATAACTCTCACCAATCTGGGCTACAGCCTTCTAGATCTTTTACAAGTATTTACATACATATGCAGTGTATGTACCTGTAAAAGATATACCTTGTTGTTGTTGGGGTTTTTTTGTATAATTGCTGTCATCCTGTAAACATTGTTTTGAAACTTGCATTGTTCATTAACACTTCTTAGAGATCCATCCACAGAATTGAGACCAATCTCGTTCATTCTATTGCACTAAATGGTATGAGAATGTCACAGTTTTCTCAGCAACCCTCCACGGACTGTCATTTATGTTGTTTCCCATTTCTGCCAAGACAAACATCATGAGGCTCTCCGTGCCTGCCTGTGACTGGTGACTGACCTCAGTCAAGGCCGACGTTCTTCTCTGTCTAGGGTGTGTGAGCAATCACAATGACCCACACAGCTCACTGCACTGCTGAAGCTGGAATTGCCCCACCAGTGCACAGGGTGCCGGAACTCTCTGGAATCCTTATTAGAACTTGGTACAAATCATTATTAGAACTTGGCAGGTTACTTGCCCAGGCTTCGGCCCCCCTGACCGCTAGGGTTAATGATCTTGAATAGATTCCCTTGATGATTAAAAGGCAAAGCGCCTGCAGGAAAGACATTTCCCTGCTTTTCTGCTCTCAGGTTGATCCCAGGCATACACCAGGGTCATGCCAGTTTGACCCCAGCTGAGGCCTGCTCTGGACATCAAACCAAATTAAGGCTCATAGAAGTTTAATGAATAGAAAAATGAACACAGTTTTTCACTTACTAAGTGAGCGACTTGGAACAAGAACTCCTGATTCTGAACATGCAATGATCCCATATATCTCCGTAAATGACATCATAACACACCACACCCACATCCATTCCAAGGCCGGTTATTAATGATTCAGGGATTATAGTTTTGTTCACCCATCGTTAGCCAGGCTATGTGAGAGCTGGAAAGTGTGACCCTGGGGTGGGGTCCGTGGGTGGAGAGTCTAGCGAGATGAATAAGGAAGAGAGATAAAAGTTATTCAAAATAGGTTAAGTCCTTTAGAGCAAACAAGCAAACCTGAACAACACTCTTAACTCTATCTTCCAAGAGGCGCGGGGGAAGCTAAAGGGCCTCTCCCGGCTCTAATCAAATATTGACCCCGTGCACTAGCTGGCCGGGGTTCAGACTAAAGCGCCAGCAGCACCGGGGAGCCAATGTTTGCAGAGCAATTACTGTAGCCCAGCGCCTTGTAAGGCAGGTTGTGAAACAACCCTCCATGGAGCCGGGGCTTCAGAGAGCCTTCCGGTCCCCCCTCGGTGGGACCAGGCCATGGGGGAGACACTTAACAGTGAAGGACCCGTGCAAGATCAACAGGGGCTGGAAATGGGGTCCAGCTGCCAGTGAGGAGGCAACTTAAAAGGCATCTGCAGCCCCTGCCCCCTGTCGCAACTCCAAGCAACGCAGGCCCTTTATACCCAAACCGGCGTCAACGCTAAGCCTTGTCCTGGTCAGTCCCCTCTGGGACAGGTCCCTTTTCTGGGTAGATAGGGCTGAGTGGTGAGTTATTTTTAGAAGAAGCCAATTTCCACTTGGAGACCAAGAGCCTCATTTCTTCCCTCTTCCTCACTTGCCACGTGAAATGCTCTCAGAGGCCTCTCTGGAGACTGACCTGGTTTCCAAAAGAGGTGTTTGGAATCGCTGCTGAACAGAATGCTCCATGCCTGGGGGACAGGATGCAGGGACACAGTCTCCCTCTTCTTGCTGGGGCCCTACAAGACTTTAGGGGGCAATCTGGGGAGGGGCTGGGAGGGTGGCAGAGCAGTCTGTGGTGGGCAGAAAGCCAGGTCGAGTCTGTAGTGTGTTCCAGATGGTCTAAACTAGCACAGTACAGTAGAAGCTGCCACTGTGGCTATCGAGGGCATGCAATGTAGCGAGTGTGACTAAGGAACTACACACTTAATTTTAATTTAATTTAAAAAATTTAAAAATTTAATTTAATTTAAATTATAGCCACAGGTAGCTAGTGGCTACCGCATTGGACAGCACGGGTCTAAAGCCTCCGTGCCTGGGCTTCCGCGTGGGCAGGGAGAAGGGTGGGCTCAGCGTGCAGCCCCCCATATGTGGAGGAGGCAGAACTACTGGGTCTGAAGGCAGAAGATATGGGGAGAGCAAAAGGCCTGGGGCAGAGGAGAGGGGCTTATCCTGGCGCTCCCTGATGGATTTTAGGGGAGTGTGAATGACCAAAAACGTTATTAGAATTGTAGATGTGAGTTCACGCATTTGTCCGGGAGAGACAGTCTTTTGCTTTCACAGAAGCACAAAAGAATCCCTGATCTCAAAAGTAGAATAAGATAAAATAACTCATTGATCTGTCAGATAAAAAGCACTTCTTCAGGAAGCCTGCCCTGATCCCGGAGTATAAAGTTTCCCTATAGTATGTCTATAGCACCTTTCTTCGTAACATCTGGAATAGTATAAAATAATACTGTTTGGTCTTTTTTTTTTTAAAACTAAAATCTGTCTTCTCTCACTAAGCTGTAAGACCCATAAAGGCAGGAACCAGATCTGCTTTGGATCATCAGTCCATCCCCAGAGCTGGCATTCTGCCTGGGACGTAGAAGGCAGACACTTAAGACTGGATGGATGGGTAGGGGAAGAAAGAAAGGAAGGAAGGAACAAATAAATTAGGGACACACTTTACCCCTGTAACTAGGATTCTCAAAAACAACCAAATCTCCTCAAACTGGGGGGGGGGGGGCAGGTGTGGCTGTGTCACTGTAGGCTGCTGTCCCCAATCGAGACCATATGGGTCTTTGTTCCCCTCCCAAGAAGGCTGCTCTTTCCTTCCTCTTCAGCCCACAGCATGTTGCTTGTACCTCAATGTAGTATTTATTTGGCCTAGAGTGGAATTAATTGCTTAAAAGTCTGCTTTCCCCACTAGATGCAGACTCCTGGCAGGAAGGGGCCTCGTCCTTCTCACCGGTGTGTCCACCTGCCTGTTCCGCTTCTGCCCCACACAAGAGCCACTGCCTTGGCAGCCTTAGCACAGGTGTGTGCGCTGCTCCCCGAGCAGCCTGGACTACCTGTCACCTTTCCATTCCTGTCCTCCCCGCTCACGCCCACAGCCAGAGTGGGGCCGCCAGATTTAGCAAGTGAAGACGCAGGATGCACAGTAATACCTGAATGTCAGATAAACAACCAGGAATGTTTTGAGTGTAAGTCTGCGCCACACAATATTTGGAACATACTTATACTAAAAGCATTTGTTGTTTATTTGAAATTTAAATTTAACTGGGCATCTCACATTTATCTGGCAATCCTAATCCAGGGCCTCATAAGCAGCAGCAGCCACTAAGTGGGGACCAGGGATGGGGCGCAGGGGCGGACCAAGATCAATGACTCTGTTCTGTGCAGTCCTTAAGCTTCCAAAAGCATGGAATGAGAAGTTATGGGGTGGCTGTGGTTTCTCTCCCCTCTCTCCCCTGACCCTCTGACTGTCCCCACTCCCTGAGAGTAGCTCCCCAGTGGGCCACCGGAGTTCTAAGTTCCCTGTAGAGGACTCAATCATGCCAAGGTCACTTCGACGGGACACTGGCTCTTCTCCAAGTGCTAGCCTCTGGCTCTTGCCTCCCTCCTTCCTGCTGTCCTCCGGGCTGGCTGCCCTGGCGTGTGTCTCAGATTGTTCATTTCCAAGGATTTCTTGAGAGCCCCACACACAGGGCAGTTAGGTTCTGGCAGAAGCTTTGAAGATAATAACCCAGAGAGATGTTCTGCTTCAAAGCTTATTTGCATGCAGGCAGGTGGGGGTGCTGTGCAAATGGTGGGGGACACTACTGTGGAGAGAGCGTGGGGTTTGTGCTCAGCTCTGTGACAGGTCACCCTTCAAATGCTTCCTGGCCTCGTGGCTGGGGAGTATGAAGGCCAGGGCACAGTTCCATCTCCCCGTGTGTCCCTCAGAGGGAGAACTGGAGGGTACGTGTGTTATCCCAAATGAAATTGGATCTGCATGTACCCCATGGCTCTCAATTCACAGCCACGGCCACAAAGGGTGGGGGACCACCTGGTATGACTTTGTACAACTCCCGGTTTACATTAGAGAGGTGGGAATCCAAGGCCTCCTTGCGGTTATCTGACCTCCACCAGGCACAGAAGACACCTTTTGAAGAGGGAGAAAAGAGAGGGAAGTGCAGGGGGACCCACGCTGAGGACAGGGCAACCAACTTACAGGAGGGAGAAGACCCAGGGGTCCATCAAAGGGGTGTCCAGGCCCCCTGCTATTATCTGAGTGCCACGTAGAGACCCCCAAATGGTGCCCAAGTAATGCCAGCTGTCAATGTGTAAGTCATGATCTAAATTGGTTTCGTGCAGTGGTTCCTCACTCGAGGTCCACAGGAGCTCTGTGAACACCTGACACTGTAAGGAAAACTGTATGCATATACTCTGTTTCTGGGGGGAGGGCTTCCACCAGAATCACAGAGGGGTCTGTGGTCTCCAGAAGGCGCAGCATCGTGTGTTGGTGAAGCTGGTTCAGAGAGTCTGGCCCTTCAGGGACCCATGTGGGCTCAGCCGAAAGGGAAGGAGTAAAACATTTCTGAGAGCTGCCCCCTGTGGGACACAGCCTAATCCCAACATGCTCCCCTCCTGCCCCAGAGGCAAGCTCCAGAGAGGAGCCGGGGCTCACAAGACCCTAAACACACGGCACAGGACTGGGCACAGGGCAGCCCATCAGCACAGAGGAAGCCGAGGGAGGACAGCAGCAAAGCAGCACCAGGGGAGCGGGCCCTACACCCCAGGCCCTGCCACCATGCAGCCAACGTCCCTGTCACCTGGTAACATCAGGCAACTCGCCAGGCAACCAAGTGTCAGGAACAACATGGGGTAGCTCATTCACTCCTCCCAGTGACCCTGCTGGGTGGGTTCTGTTCTAATCTTCATTCTACAGATGGGAAAAGTGAGCTAAGAGAAGTGACGGAACCTGTCCAGAGTCAAACAGTGACAGAGCCAGTAACCAGTCCCAGGTGATGTGTCCCCAGTGCCTAAACTCTATGCCACTCTCAGAAAGCTGAGTTCTGAGGACCACCAATGGCCAGAGATGGAGTTAGCAGCTCCCTTTGCTCTTCCTCTATAGGAGCCGCCATATTAAAATCGGTGACCCTGATAAATGAGGAAGGCTTTCCAAAATGCATGCCACTAAGAGTCATCATGGCGTGCGACATGGGTTCACAGAGATCCCACACTTGGCTCAAAGGTTAAATTCCAAGGGATCATCCCAAGCCCTTCCCAAACTGCATCTACAGGCCGGCAATGACCCATAGGGATGAGCCTGGCCATGCTCATGGCCACTCCAAGGCCAGGGCCAGCACACTGCACAAGCTGCTCCCTGCTTGTGTGTCCCCTCCCTACATGAGGAAAGGAGCCCTCCAAGCAAGGGAGAGGTGGGGTGGGGGAGCAGCATTCCTTTCGTGTGACAGTCTGCAACTTGGGAGGGGTTGGGGGACCAGAACAGAAGGGGAGAAGAAGAAAAGTTCTGATTTGGAAGTTCCCGCTGGCTCTCAGGCCCCCTCCAGCTCATCAATGAGTCCTTTCAAGGCCCCCTCTTCCCGAATGAGTTATCATTTCCTGTCCAGCACACTTCGCCCATTGATGGGGTGTCAGCAAACCCCACCAGTTCACACTGCACCCAGGGAGACTGGGCAGGCATTAAGGGGGGGAGAGGAAGAAGTCAGAAGGATAAGGAGTGGCTTTCAACCCCATACTCAATGGGATATTCAATCCCATTCTGTGGGATTAAGAGAGGATTTGTACACAGGAAGTGGGCTCACCTGTGGCTTGTCTCACGGGTAGATAAGGACAGTGAGATAAAATCAGGTATTGGGGGCAAACACGCAGGCCTGACCTCTCAAGATGACTCACCACCAAGGCCTGCCGAGGAAGGAGTGGACCCTGTTGTGAGGGCTAGAAGTGGGAGTTTCTTCTTTGTGCTTTTATTGGCCTAAGCCAGGCTCACAGCCCTGAGGAGGAATCTAGAACATCTTGGCTTTCCCTTCCTGGGATAGGAAGGGTTGCTGCTCAGCTCACGATGATTTTCTCTTCTCTGGTACTTGTCTCTGATCCATGGAGGTGGGCTGCCTAGTGGCCATGTCAGTGCTGCATGACCCTCTACCCCTGGCCATATTGATTGGTCCAGAGAGGACGCCTGACTCAAGTCAGACCAATCAGAGTCTTCCCTGGGATTTTTCAATTTGGAACTAGGAGAGAGTCAGTCTCTCTGCTGTTGGAAGCCACAAGATAGGAAATTCTAGAGCTGTTGACAGCCAAGTTCCTCAGGGTATGAGGTAACAGAAGCTGGGGACAGTGCCCAGAGGAAAGTAGAGACAAGACAGAGGGAGGGCAGATTCTGGTTTCAGGTGTTCCTGTCTCACTGCCCGCATGGTAGATTGCATCCTTCCAACCATGTCTCCTTTTCGTCTAAGCCAGTGTGAGTGTAAAACTTTCACTTACAACCAAAAGATGCCCAACTAAATTAGCTTGTACTAAAGGTACTTGTACTAAATTGGTACAAGCAGAATGTCTGCAATGGTAACTCCAGGATTCATACTACCATCCCCCATGTGAACATGCCTATGTGTATTAAAGACACACCTACCACACACATGTACAAACCGGGTGGCAAGTGCCTCGTCTGGTTAGACAGACACAGTGGTATGCCAAGTTGTGTCTATAGTTCAAGAAATTGCTTATTTTCTGTTTCCGTCTTCTCTGTGTGTTTGCTTTCCTTTGCCTGCAATGATGTGGCGGCTTGTGTTTCACCCTGGATGTGTGTCGATACATCTGCTCAGGCACACAGCACCTGCGGCCATCCTTCCACGTCTCCACTGCGGTTTCCTACCCCCAGGTGAAGGGGGGTGACAAAGGATGACTGTCAAGATCATCCCAGGAAGCCAACAAAGCCCCGAGTGTCTCCTGAAATACCCAAAACTGGAACAGACTCAGCTCCACCGTCAAGCTTCCCTCTTCTGCCCCTCTGTCCCTCTGTCCCTCTGCTCCAACCTGGACTCTGACCCTGAGAACTCTGCTGGGGGATTTCGGATGAGTGAGGACATGAGAGAGGCCAGCCCACCGGAGAGACTCAGGCCACCATCTGAGCTCCAACCAACTCACCTGCAGGTCAAAAAACTTGCTGTACCTCCGGTAGATGGTCTGGGAGGTGGAGTCGGACCAGGTGACGTTGATGATGTATACCTGTGGGGAAAAGTAAGAATAGGTGAGCAGGTGACCAAGACTGGGCTTCAAGCTTCCAGATATCATTTAACTGGACTGCAGGTGTTCTGTACGGCTAGAACCATTCTTTTTCTCATCTCATGTATCCCCAGGGCCTAGCACAACGTCAGCTACCATGTAGCTGCCACAATATATGTTTAAATGCACACACACATCTGGGGCGGGGGGCACTCTATAAAATGCTAAGGATGATTATCTTAGGAGGGTAGGATTAAAACAAGTGGTTTTAATTTCCTTATTTTTATTTATAAGTATTTTATACATGGAACATAAAATTGGGGTCATTACATTTTTTTTAAGCAGCTAATTTCCACTGATTCTCAAAGTTTAGAGTGAATGAGATTCCATGAGGGGCATTTCAAAATTGCAGGTGCCTGGGCCCCACTCTCTGAAATTCTGCCAGGTTTTGAGGCTTGGACCGCTACACTTTTAACAAACCCCAGGTTATTTTGCTGCAGCTGATCCTCAGAGCTCGCTGTGAAAATCACTTCGGGAAATCATAAGCATTTCAGAGATGTATGATTCATCTCAGTACTGCTGAGTGTCAGCTCAGCGCCTGGCACAGAGCAGCGCTCAGCACACATCTGGCTGTGTCGGACAACTGAACTGGCCCTCTGGATGAGAAGTGGATTTAAAGGAGAGCTATTAGCACATGGAAGATTTGAAAACTTTTCTCTTCGGGCACCTCGGCAATGAAGGCATTTCAGGGCCAGAATGTCACCCAGGTCTCAAGGCTCCAGGTTCTGCAGTGGCTCAGGCCTCTCTGGAAGGCTGGCCTGGCCCAGGAGGTCACTGGAGCAGGAAAGAATGCCCCTGGCCTGCACAATCTGGCCTGTTGTTCCCACTGTTTCTGTCCCTCCTGGGAGAGGCCTGAGCTAGAGTGATGGGTCCCCTCCCACAGCCTCAGGGCCCTTCTGCTGAACTTCCTCCTCCTGCCTGAGGTTCACAGCAAAGGGAGAACACTGATGACACACAGGTGAGACAGGAGAGAGGCAGTGGCCACAGGTCCCCAGTGGTGGTTCCCATGCCAGGACACCATCAGGACCACCTGGGGAGCTGCATAAAAATCCAGATTCCTGGGCCTCTGTCCCGTGATTCTCATCCTGTAGGTCTGGGGTGGGGACTCTACCAGTGAGGAGAACAAAACAGTCAGAGAAGCCAGGGGTCTGGGCCCTGGTAGGAAGGAGGGACGTCAGCAAAAAGGAGCAGCATTCAGACACCTTGCTACCAGACTGGCTGAGCTCCCGGAGGCCTGGAGCAGGGCTTGCACACAGGAGCAGTCCAGTCCCTTCCCCTGTCCCCAGTTAATGGACAAGGAAACGAGCTCTGTATCCAGTCCCTTCCCCTCTCCCACCTCGAAGTCACAGAGGCAGCCCCATGCCATGGGGTGTGTTTGTTCTGAAATGCAACCAAGGAAAGGGCCATAAAGCCAAGCAAATGAGACTGAATGTTGCCACCCAGAGATGGGGCACTTATGACATGTGTCCCTGATAAGGAAGAACGTCAAGTAATAGGCCACTCCTATCCTCATGAGCTCAGAACAGACTATTGGCTATTATTATAATAAATGGGGATATGTTTTGCTTTATATCATATGTAAATGTATGTCTCATGACCAATTGTAAAACCACTTAGACAACGTCATGTTACTTAATGTTTGGGTAACTAAATGCTACTAGATACCAGCACAGTGCAAAGCATTTATGTGCATTAGCTCACTTAACCTTCAGCCCAATGAGGTAGTTACCACTGTTATCCCCATATGGTACAGGAGGAAGGTGAGGCTCAGAGACACTAAGTAACTGGCCCACGGTCCGTATAGCTAACAAAATACAGAGCAAAGGACGTGAACCCAGGTCTAGCTGAGTTCAATCCCTATGCTTTTAACCACACTGGACTATCTCCCTATATGTAAATTTAGGAGTTTGGATATTTAAATCAAACTACTTGGTTCAGGACCACTGAATCTTTTTTTATTTTGTTTGTAGAGGTGGGAGGCGGGTCTTGCTATATTCCCCAGGCTAGTCTTGAACTCCTGGCCTCAAGGGATCCTCTCACCTTGGCCTCCCAAAGTGCCGGGATTACAGGCCTGAGCCAGGCTGCCTGCCCATTAAGTAAAGCTCTAGGTGGTCATACAGCCCTTGCTCAGGGGAACGGAGGAGTAAAGGCAACTCTTGAGACCAAGAAGAGACAGAACGTGGGGGCCCAGACAGAAGACAGTGGTGAGGAATGCCATAAAACCAGACCGATGCCGAGGACATACTCACACAGCCAGCATCACCAACTGTGGCAGGGTGCTCCGGGATTCCCGTGGGGTTATAACCTAGCCCATTTCCCCTGCTGACTCCAGCCCCATTGCCCCTCCCCATCTGCATCTCCCCCTCCCACAGGTCCTGGGGAGGGAGCAGGCGCTGCGCATGCACCAGGTGCTGCCTCCCTGACCTCTGCCCCAAGAGAGCACGCATAAGCCAGAGAGCCCTGCTAGGCCATTAGACAGCGGCCTTTCTCCTGAGCCAACCAAGGGGAGCCCAGAGGAAGGGCTTAACTGGGGCTTAATACACCCGTCCTCCATCCCCTGTAGCAATTAGGCTTCCCTTCACCTCCCAGAGAGAATTAATTGCAGGCTCACAGCCCCTGGCAGCTGGGAGGATCCTGGGAGGCCTCTGCTTTTGCAGGCCCAGGGTGGTGATTTGTCAAGGAAGGGGCAGGGCCAGGTGAGAAAGAGCAGACTCTGCAGTCAGCCATAGCTGGGTTTCACTCCCAGAACGCTCCTCTCTGGCCCTGAGACCTCAGCCCAGCCTCTCAGGCCTTCAGGCTCCTCCTCTACACAATGGGCACAAGCTTCAGGGCTGCCCGGCCTGAGGCACGCGTGGTTAGCACTGCAGTGTGCTACACCTGTGAGTGGCAGAGCTGGGATGGGAACCCAGAACTCTTAGTTCTCAGCCTAGGACTATCCCTCACACGGCCAGAGCATGCCCTCCTCAGAAATAGTTGAAAATTCACAGCGAGTCCTGTCTCTTTAACCCTTGATCTGAACCCGCACCAAGGGCCCACCCTCTGGAGACCCAGCCAGGAGAAAGGGGTGACAGAGAGCTGTCTGTGTGACCCTTGCTGGCTACAGCCACCTGGACAGGACATGACCATGCTTCCCCCCAACCCCTCAGCAAAGAAAAAAACATTTCTTTCCTTTTTTGGCAAAGGATTGCTCCTGCCAACATCCTGCACCCCACTTCCTGTGTCCTGAGCGGGCACAAGTATGACTCAGGTATGGGGGTGGGGAAATAAGCCCCCAGTCCCAGCTTCTCCCAAACTTTTAGGATTTGCCAGAGGCCCGCCCCCTGGGGCCTGGGTCTAAATCCTGGGTTGAGGAGATGGCCAGAGACCCCTGGAGATAAGCCTGGAGATGCAGGATCGTCTCCAGACCCCTTTATCTCATCTTGGCAGCAGCTCGTCTGCTTTCCTCCAAACCTTGAACCTCCCAGACTGTCGCTCTCGATGAGTGATGGGTGCGCAGAATTCCAGCCCGACTCACCACCAGCCCCTACCCCAACACCAGTTTCTCGAGTCTCCCTGAGCTGGCCCTGCCGCCACTAGAAACTTCAGAGATAAACCGTGGAGAAAAGCAGGTGACAGGGAAGGGGGACAGGGCAGAGGTCATCTGAGAAAGCCGGCTCTGTTTACAGCCTGTGTCGGGGCCCAGATAAACTCTCCTCTGGCTCCAGGAGCAGCCAAGATAACATTACCCGGCAGCTGGATCTCAAGAAAGGTTTGGCAATTAAACATCCTGCTTCCAAACACTTTACTTGGGGTTATGTTTCCCGGGTGGAGTTTCCCTTCCTTCTGGATTTTAGAAACCCATGGATTCTATTTCCCCTGTCTCTGGCCATTTGGGGCAGATGGCAGGCGTCTGTGAAGGCTCACTCCAGATCGGCACCTGCTTCCAGCTTCCCCTGGGTCAACCAGATGGAAGAAACCCAGAGGCTCTTGCTCTTCTGCCACGCTCACCCTGATGGAGCAGGAGAACTGTCACCACGACACGGCGTGGGGACTCTCGCTGGGCAACCAGCTCAGTGCCTTGGTCTGACCAGCCTGCCCTTTCTGAGGTCGTATTGGGCTGCCTTCCGGCTGCTCAGCGCATGAGGCCCAGCCGTGTCAGAGCCTTCCAAGCTTGTCTTGCCGGTGGGTCCCTCTGTCCTGAGCCTTGCTCCTTCCAACAAGAAAATGGCCTTGATGCAGATCAGACTCACAGCTCAGTTCCAGAGCACCCAGAATGAAGCCCACCCAGTTCCCATGGAGGGATGTCCCTGATCTGACCTGGGCTGGGACTAAGTAACAACCAGAAATTTACAGCCCAACCGTTCTTAGAAGGCATAGGACCTGCCTTGTGTTTAATTAGAAAGTTCCAGTAAGTACATGTGGCCCACTTTGCTGAAAGAAGTACCATGAGGGGCAAAGAATTAGGAGCTATGGTGGAAATTGTATATGTCCCTCGCACTGTGGCTCAATTTACTGAGGAAGGCCTCACTTTCCCTGGACCCCTGCCAGCTATCCCTGGCCCCAGGCCACATGGAAACTCAATGACAATCTTCTTTCACCTGCTCACATGACCATGGGGCTGGGATCAGCTGGCTAGGACTTCCGCCATTGCATACAGCTGGGCAAGTTGTTCCCTGCCCAAAGGTCACAGGGACATGTAGGGGTGAAATTTAACCTATACTCCAATCCCCAAACTGTGCACCTTGGTTCGGGGCTGCAGCCATGCAGAGAAAGGGGCTAACACTATTCTAACGCACACGGCGCCTGTCCCCCTGGGTGGGCTGTCACTGCTCTCTAGGGTCCTCAAGGTTATAGGATCTCTTCAAGACCCGGCTCTTCAACTTCCCCAAGTCTTCTGGAGTCTGAGGATGGAGGGATACCTAACATTTGGGATTGATTGCTAAAGGATATGGCCCCAGAAATCAGAATGAACACAATCTAGCAGCCAGTAGAGGGGAGTTCACATTTGGGGGCACGTTCACTGCCCTGCCTTCCTGCTGGAGTTCATCACATCAAGCTCTTCCCCAAGAAGATGATGTCATCCTATCTAAGGTACCAGTAAGTGTAAACCTTCCATTCAGAGTGCTCCATGTACTAAGTTCTATCGTGGGGGGTTGGGCAGAGGGGGCCACGTAAGCCCCAAATTAGGCCAAGCTGGTCCTCTAGATCCAGGCTGCCCAGCAGGGCGGAAGACACCAGGGCTGCTGCTCCCAGTGTGAGTGGCTACACCAGACTCTGGGCCCGTGCCGTGTCTCCTGCCGGCTGTGGCCCACTGAGCCCCCCTGGGAAGCAGTGAAGGTCCTGGTGTCAAAGATCTTTCTTGACAACACATGGCTGCAGCCAGATAGAAAGTCCTGCAGAGTTCCAACATCTGACCTGGGCCCCCACCAGCCTGGCAAGTGTGCGACCATCCCTCATGGTACTCACACTACGCTTTTCACAATTAGTCAATTATTACATCTGCCTTCGTTTGCTAATTGTTGGCTCAGAACAACCTAGCTCTTAACACAAGCTGTGCCCGTCTCTGTTTAACATAGGTGACTCCATCTCCTTCCTGGGTCTCCCCTTTTCCCCAAGCCTTTCCTGAAAGGCCTTTCAGCCCACTGGGCACATGTGACTGGTGGACCTAATATAATCTATTTCAGGGCCTCTGAAGCACCAAAGATGTGGCTAGCAGCAACACCTGAAGACTGTCCCTAGCCCCAGAAGCAAATCCCCCGTGGCCAAGGAGAACACAAGTACATCTGTGCCAACCCAAAACCCTGCCAGCAAAGTCAAGTTCAATAGCGTATGGCCATGAGGCTGAGAATGATGAGCACGCTCAGGGTGGGGCCCTATTAAAGTTCCAGCTCTCCTCTGGGGTGAGTATCCATGTTTGGGGTGGGGAGGGAGGTGATGCTGCAGATTTAGGGAACAACCACCTCTCAGAAGCCTGGGTGTGGTAGAGGACGGCCTCCACTCTAATACACACATTCACAGGCTGACTACAGGGCTAATGACCAGGTGGCAGGACCTTTCTAGTTCTCCTGACCACCTGCCTCCAGGCTCTCTCGGGACTTTGCGTTCATGGAGCAGTCACAGTAAACTCAGAAGCGAACCCCAGAATTGCTCTGGGGGTGGAGGGGGACGTGCCGGGAGAAGGCTCTTCCCAGAACCACATGTCCACCAGTCACATTCAAAACACAGAAGCTGCCCCTGCAGACCTGGGCCAAATGGGCTTCTCTGAACAAAGGGCTTTTTACAGGGACTCGGAGGAGGGGTCGATAGCAGCTGCCTAGGCTGCAACAAACCCCACTGGAGAGTGCGTAGTGGGTACCATCACACTCGGGGCCTGCCTTAGTTTGCAGAAATCATGGTCTCTGCTATTTATTTAATTTGGCAGGCGATGAGCGGCTGAGAGGGTCTGGAGGACACCTCCGCATTGCTGGAGCTTCCATTTATCACTCTGCAAATGAGGGTAAGAGCAGTTACCCTTCGGAGGCTGTTCTGAGAATGGAGGGAATTGGCCCTTGTGTCTCCGCATTAGAATGGAAACTCCCTGATGGAGGGTCATGGCATCCTAATGCCAGCACCGCGCTTGACACTAGGAGGTGCTCGCTTAATGCTCCCAGATAAGTGAAGGAACAAAGCATCCAGCAGATATCGAGTGAGTGCTTGTCTGGTACCTAGTTTTATGCCAAGCTGAAGGGAAGATGAGGCAAAGTATCCAACCTCCAGGCCCTTACGGCCCAGCAGGGAAAGCAAGGCTCACACTGACAGATCATGTAGGGAACAGCGCAAGATGGAGTAACAGGGTGCCAGGAAGTGAGCCTCAGAAAAGACCAGAGGCAGTGCTGGCTTCATGGAGGAGGAACACGACTCGAACAGCACCCCTGCTGTGTGGGCTTGGGCAAGTGTCTTAGCCTCTCTGAGTCAGGGTTTCCTTAGCTGCAAAGTGTGGTTCATAAAGAGAGCTTCCCATTAATGTGATGATCTGCCCGGGGCCTGGCACACGATAAGTGCCCAATGACTGTTAGCTATTTAGACACCCAGGAAAAGGGGAAAAGGAAGAGTGAACTGATTTCTTTCCATTTGATCTTGGCTAGAAATAAGAGGCAAGCAGGAAGTAGGGCCCAGGGACACAGACGAACACACACACACACACACACACACACACACACACACACACACACTCGGCAGTGGTGGAACCACTACTAATAACAAGCCCAATCTGGGAAAGTAGAGGAGCAAAAAATAGCTCTGCTGCCCAGGGCTGGAGAAAACAATGACAGTACCCGGGAGTGTCCGCTGAAAGGACGGGCATGCCGTGGCCAGCCCCTCCAGGGTTGGAGGCTTTTTCTTTTTCTTTTTTCTTTTTGTTTCCTGGAGGGGAAATGAGTGTATAAACTAGGAGCTCCCATGATACACAACCCGACCTGGACCTTAAAAAAATGGTTCAGGCTGTGCACGATGGCTCACACTTATAACTCTAGCACTTTGGGAGGCCAAGGCAGGAGGACTGCTTGAGGCCAGGAGTTCAAGACCAGCCTAGGGAACATAGTGAGACCCTGTTTCTACAAAAAATAAAACAATTAGAAAGGTGTGGTGATGCACGCCTGTAGCCCCAGCTACTAAGGAGGCTGAGGTGGGAGCATTGCTGAAAGCCCAGGACTGCAGTGAGCTATGATCACACCACTGCATTCCAGCCTGGGTGACAGAGCAATACCTTGTCTCTAAAAAAAGAAAAGAAAAAAAATCAGCTCTTCCAAACCTTCTTATACGCACGATCAATTCGATTCATCAGGAATAACAAGAACACTAATGACCAGGCCCATTTATTGAGTACTTACTATGTTCCAGGCATTGCTAAGCACTTTGTTCAGATTATCTCATTTGTTCTTTGCAATGATTCTATTAAGAAAGTGTTGTTATCATCTCCAGTTCGCAAATGAAGAGACCAAGGCCTAGAGAAATGACTGATCTAACCGAGGTCCTGTCCGTAGCAAGGGATGGAGCTCAGATTCAAACATGGCTGTTCACTCTATAGCCTGACCACGTCATCCTCTTTAGTAATGACAGCAGGCTGCCTGGAACAAGACAGAGTCCCTGCCACAAGATTTGTCCTAGTGGTTCAACCTGCTGCCCTGTCAATTGGGTGCTTCATGTGCAGGGGATCTATTGGTCGATACCAAGGCCACCTATGAGGCAGGTGGGTGGAGATCCTTGCATGGCGCCCAGCGCTCTCTTTTGCATGGTTTAGAATCAATCAGATCAGTTTCATAAAAAGTTATCACTCTCTCTGAGCCTCCACTCCCCATCCATGAAATGGGGGTAAGAATACCTGCCACACTGTGAGTATTAATGCGAACACAGGGAAAGCACAACCACAGGGCCTGGGCCACCACAGGTGCTCCATCAATGTAACTTCCCTTCCTCAGTCTTCCCCTTCGAAGTGCCCAGCACCGTCTCTTACACTGGAAGAATTTTAGTCTCTTCCCCTAGAAGATTCTGGGGCCCTGATTAGCACTGGGCCTGGTAAGGAACCCACTTTGGGTTTCCAGAGTTCTGGGCATGGTCTCCACCGGGACATTCTCTAGAGTACCTGGGGGTAAGTGGCTGGACCTTTGTACCTTCCTGCCTCCAACCCTGCCACTTCCCTCTGGTCCCGAGCCAGCTCAGCAGAGCAAACAAGCCTGACCACCTCCAGCCAGCAGGCGCTCCAGTGGAGAGGCCCAGCAACGAGCAGTGGACATCTTGGGCAATGCCCAGAAGCCCAGCAAGGGTGGCGGTGTGCCCAGGCTGGGGGGGACAAGGTTCACCCCACGATGGAAACTGGGGGGGAGGGGGAAACTCATAGTACATTGACTTTCAGGAGCCGGAGTCCTGGAAACTTTAAACAAATGTGTCCTCTCCTGAATCATCAAAAGAATTACACTCCCGGGCTTCCAGGGGACTTGGATACAACCCAGTGCGTCTAGGAAAGGGTCAGAAAAGGGGATTCTCATTCCGCACACTCCCGAATCAATGACTGACCCAGGCCCGCTGACCTCGACACACACATCCTGCGAACGTGCCCCGTGCCACCGTCACACCCTGGAGAGAGCGAGGCAAAGGTTAACGCACACAGCGTGGTTTCCTTTTCCTGGGAAACACAGCAGCCAGAGAAGGCCAGAGGCCAGCAGCCTCCTCCACACACAGCCTGCAGGGGAAGTGACCCCACTGCTTCCTTCCCACCGTCTGACACACTCACACCTTCCTCTCTGCTGTGCTCAGCAAAACCCAACTTTTGACACAAGGCAAATAGCTGTCATTAGGAATTTTGTTGCATGGGGTAGACTGCAACAATCTTTTTGGAGGGCATTTTGGCCCCAGACTTGCATTCCCTTTGACTGGGCGATTTGACCTCCAAGGAATTATTTACACAAGTGTGTGTATGTATGTTGTGTGTGTATGTGTGTGTGTCGTGTGTACACACATAAAGATGTTCTTTGCAGCAAATAATAAGGAATATTGAATGTCTACTGATAAAAAAGGTCAAATATGGCTGGGCACAGTGGCTCATGCCTGTAATCCTAGCACTCTGGAGGCTGAGGTGGGAGGATCAATTGAGCTCAGGAGTTCAAGACCAGCCTAAGCAAGAGTGAGACCCTGACTCTATCAAAAATAGAAAAATGAGCCAGATGTCTTGGGACATGCCTGTAGTCCCAGCACCTTGGGAGGCCAAGGTGGGAGGATCCCTTGAGCCCAGGAGTTCGAGGCTTAAGTGAGCTATGACTGCGCCACTGCACTCTAGCCTGGGCGACAGAGCGAGACCCTGTCTCTAAAGAGAAAACAAGAAAGAAAAGAAAATAATTGCATCCTCTTAGCCTGTCCTCTGGCTCATGCCAACTCTTGGATGTCATGCTGACATTCAGCATTCGCTCGTTCTTGGGAGCTGCAGGGAATTCCAGGTTTGATGCTGAACGCCTGAAGCCAAGGTCTGCAACGCTCGCTGCACGTTACAGTCACCCGCGGCGCTTTAAAAACACTATTGCCTAGGATTTAAGGCAGAATCTTGGAAGATGGGGTGAGCATTGGTAGTTTTTAGAGCTCCCCAGGTTGTTTCGGGGTTGAGAACCACTAGGCTGGACCAAGACCAAAAAGACCACTAGGCTAGCTAAACAAAATACTCTTTAAATGGAAAGCAATATTACACCGTAATTTGTACTACTAAGAGTCAGCTCTGCCTTCAAAAGATCTAGTTAGGGAGTTTGTATGAGGTGCTTTCTCTCCAAGTTCTGTCTCCAGTTTTAAAAGTCATCAGTTCAAATGGGGAAAAACAAACAAGACGACTCAGGTTCATTAGCTCTGAGCCGCGGCTATACCTGGGCTTTCTTTGGCAGCTTGTGCCACCCATGTCTGCGGGCCTACATTGGCGACTGAGGCAGCGAGTAGAACAGCGGTTACCCGGGGTGGGGAGGTGGGGGTATGGGGAGATTTTGGTCAAAGGTACAAAGCTGCAGTTATTAGCTGTAGAGAGCTAATGTAGAGCATGGGAACTATAGTTAATAATACTGAATGGTATACTGGAAAATAGCCAAGAAAGTAGATCTTAGGTGCTCTTACCACACACATGCACACAAATATTAATATTATAATAACTATGTAAAGAGTTCGATATGTCAATTTGCTTGACTCTAGTAATCATTTCATTATGTATATGTATATAAGAACATCATGTTGTACATCTTAAATATATACAATTTTGATTAAAAAAATGCTTGCAACTCAATCATAAAGATAAATAGTACAATTTAAAAACGGGCAAAGGATCTGAATAGATCTTTCTCTAAAGAAGATATACAACGGCCAATAAGGACAGGAAAAGATGCTCAAAGTCATTAGCAATCAGGGAAATGAAAATCAAACCACAATGAAACACATTTCACATGCACTAGGATGGCTATCATCAAACAGATGATAAGTGTTGGTGAGGACGTAGAGAAACCGAACCTTCACGCATTGCTGGTAGGAATGTAAAATAGTGCAGCCACTTTGGAAAACAGTCTCTCAGCTCCTCAAATGGTTAAACACAGAGTCACCATATGACTCAGCAATTCTGTCCTAAGGTATCTACCCAAAAGAAATGAAAACTTAGGTCTCCACAGAAACTTGTACGCAAATACAAGCAACATTATAAAATATTCTATATGTTATGTAATATTATATAATAACCAAAAAGTGAAAATAACTCAAATGTTCACTAACCAATGAATGGAAAAATAAAATGTGCTATATCCATACAAAGGACTATTAGCCATAAAAAGGAATAAAGTTCTTATATATTCTACATCATGGATGAACGCTGAAAACATTATGCTAAGTGAAAGAAGCCAGACACAAAAGGCCACATATTACATGATTCCATTTATACAAAATGTCCAGAATAAGCAAATATTCAGAGACAAAGTAGACTAGCGGTTGCCAAGGGCTGGGGGTAGGGGTGGAAACAGAGACTGCTAATGGTGTTTCTTTTGGGGATGATGAAAATGTGCTAAAACTGACGTGGCTGATGGTTGTACTATCTATGAATAGACTGAAAACCACTGAATTGCATACTTTAAATGGCTGAGTTGTATAACGTATTAATTATATCTCAATAAAGCTATTATTAAAAAATTAGAAGGGAGAAGATGTTACTCTTGGTTAAGGGGTTCTCGCCAAGAAGGACTGCATTTCCCCATCCTCTCAGCCTAATTCTCCAAGGTCCAGTCAAGACCCACCATCTCCTAGAAGCCCCCCTGGATTGCATCAGCGCTGGTGCTGCCTTTGCCCCCTCGTCTGGTGTGGGTAGAGATCGTGTCATGTCCATTAATCTCGGAGGAAATTTATGCTGGACCTCTGCAATCATCTCTGCGATGATCATACTGCTGATCACCAACACTGGCCCGCAATAGCTGTACCTAACTGATTAGGAAGAAAGCTTGACTTTTTTTTTTTCTTGTAGATACAGAGTCTCACTATATCTCCCAGGCTGGATTTGAACCCCTGAGCTCATGCAATCCTCCTGCCTCAGCCTCCCAAGTAGCTGGGACTACAGGTGTGCACCACTGGGCCCTGGCCGAAAGCCTTACTTTAAGAGAATGCACCTGGTTCCGCAAACTCAACAAGAAAGAAACTGGGTCCTCTAACACTGAGAACTGGAAAGAACTGATTCCTGAAACACCGTGCTCTCTTTGGAGCGTGCGCTGGCCCCGGCGGAACCTGGCGTACAGTAAAAATTTCCCAATCCAGCAGCAAAACTGGGAACGCCATCAGCTCCTGTTTGGCCTCCAGGAAACAGAAACTGCATTTAAAATGCGCTGACCCTGTTCTGACACTGGAAGATCCCACCGACTAGGTGAAATCAGCTCACCTTCTCTAGAAACATGTTTCTCCCTCGATTGACAGTCTTGCCCGTGCGTTCAGCCCGGCCTTTCTCCGTCTGGTCCCACCCTCCGCCCCCATCCAGGCCTCACTGGGCCCCTCTCTGCACACAGTCCTCCCCTTCTCTCAACCCCCGCCCCCGCCCCGCGGGCACCCGTAGCCACAGTGCCCACTTCAGCACGGGAGATTCAGATTGTCGATTCTGTGCGTGACTGTTCCCGCAACCCATTCCCAGAACCGTCCTCAACCGGGTTACAAGGTCCTTGAAAGCAAATATTTGATCCAGACATCCCTTGTTTTCCTTACAATATCTCATGACGTTGGGCGTGTGGTAGGTCCTCAATAAACACATGTTACTTGTCTGATAAAATTCAGTCCAGTCCAATAAAGAAGTAGTGGGTGCTTCCTACGCGCTGGGCTCTGCACGACACGCTGGCAGCATGAAGTCACATAAAATAAAGCTCTGGGCCCAGCGGAGCTCCAGCCTGCTGAGAAAGAGCAGGGTAATGTGCTGTAAGGCTAGACCAAGAGCCCTGCATGTTCCTGGGGAGCCCCAGGAAGGGCACCAAGCTGGGAAGGCTTCCCAGAGGAGGTGACGCTGGAAGGGAGGTGACGGATGAAAGATGAGGAAGGCAGGCTGGGAAAAGAGGAGAGGGCTGTAGTTGTTGGTGGGGAGGGGTGTCCGAGGCAGAAGAAAGAGCAGAGACAAAGGCCGGGGGTTGGGGGAGGACATGAAATAGCCTGGCTGGGGTGGCTGGAGCCTGGAGCCCAAGGCAGTGAGTGGCAGGTGGCAGAAGCTGAGAGTCCCTGGCTCTGAGGCTTGAGGGAATGTTGGGGACAGAGAGGGGACGAGCGGGAGGGGTGGAGAAGCAGAGGTCAAAGCTAGCTCAAGTGTTTCTAGGTGGGAAACTTGGTGTAGTTTGGGACCGGAGAGCGAGGAAAGAACAGGCGTGGGGGAGGTCTGAGGACCACAGGAGGAAGAGATGAGGATGAAGGAGCCCAGAAGGAGCCGACTCCCCTACCCCACCCCTGCTGAGCAAGTAGCAGGCAGGACAGGGAAGCCAGGCTTGGCGATGAGACAATGCAGGCAGCAAAACTCGTGGGGTCCCTAGAGGAGGAAAAGCCTAGGAGGGGACGTTCGGACGTTGAGAAATCCCACTGCAAAGGCTCTGGGACCCCAGACGGACCACGGTCAGGTTGCAATGGAGGGACTGGAACAGGTCTCAGGGTTGCAGGGGGCCCCCTGCCTCCTGGCAGCGCATGAGGTGCTTCACCTGCTCATTTCTGGACAGTTCAAAGAATGACGAAGGCCTTGAGGGGTTCGGTGCAGAGCAACTTTTGAAAAACGAGAGGGACGAAGTGCTAGAAGTCAAAGATTTTGTTTTATGCTCCATTTGCTCCCAGGCACCGGATCTGAGAGCAAACCTTTGAAACCTCCCCTCCCTCCCCGAAACTTGGCTCAAAATCCCGAGCAATTGGGAGGAGGGAAGGGGGTACCGGGTCATGCCTTCTGAGCCCCCCACCACTTCTCCCTGCCCCTTCCTGCCGTGTGGCCAGAGGGGACCCTCCTCTCAGCCACAGCCAACTCCAACTCCAGGATGTCATTTGCTCCTAGGCCCCTCGGGAAGGGGCAGAAGGGCCCTGCCAAGCTGCTGGAGAAGAGCCCTGCGCAGCGGCCAGGGAAGCCTGCCAGGGGCTGCATCTAGCTGGGCTTCCTGCCCCATTCCCTGATTCCTCATCAGGCTGAGGAGGTGAGAGGAGAAACACAGCCAGCTCTCCCCCCGGGCCCCACAAAGTCACGTCATCCAAGCATTCCCTGGGAGGGCGGCCCCCTCCCTCTGACCTCAGCCTGTTTCACTTGGCCAGAGCCCACCCCCCAGGGAGCCGGCCCCCTCCCCACACCCTTGCTCACACCCAGGCCCATGCAGGGAAAGGCGTGAGCTATGGATTCCAGCCCTCCCGGCCGAACACCAAAGCCCCAAATGGGGGGGGGGCGCCCCTCCCAGCCCTGTCTTCTGAGATGCCAGCTGGGCTGCAGAGGGGGGCCGGGGCGCTCAGCCAGAACTGCAGCCCCTGCCTCCCACCCTCTAAGTGAATCTCCCCCCAGCTTTAAACAAGAGACCAGGGCTAGGAAGAAAAGACAGGGAAGCCCAGTGTGGGGCGCCAAACAGATTCGGGTATTAAATCCTAGCTTTGCCTCCTATCTGGTGTAAGATCTTGGGCAAATTATCTAATTTCTCTGAGCCTCCACTTCCTCATCTACAAAATGAGGGTAATAAGAGGACATGCCGTGGATGGTCTGAGTGCGGATTAAATGGGACAACACGTGCAGAGCGCTTAGCGCGTGCCTGGCGGCAGAAAACAGTGTGTGGTAGTTCACTCTTCTCATTTCCTAGACTTCCTGGGAATTCTCACACCAGCGGTGGTGCCAAGGGAGGCTTCGTCCCCCTCTTTGCAATCTCCATCAGCCGGCTCTAAATACAAGTGGGAGATCTGTTGTTTTTATTATTTATTTCATCCTTCTTATTTGACTGATTTTTATAATTATTTCTCTTGGATAATAGACAAATGACCTTTTCTGGATGTTAGACACACTGTGCACAAAAGCAACTTAGGTAAACTTGTTATTTTTGTTATATATACTCTAAGCAAAGCCAGGGTGCTTCCTACAGAGATGTAAGCCCTGGCCGCCCAAGTCCCCCACGGAAATTCTGGGGTTCTCACACAGCTGCACACACACAGGTTCCTTCCCAGCCTCCTGCCATGGCCCCCACTGTCCTAATCCGAGAAGCAGCGGGTCCCGCACCATGCCCTTCGCCCAGCCTCCCAAGAGCCCTGTCTTGATGCTCTGCTTAGCGCCCATGGCTGTGGGGCTGGGGAGCAGCGCCTTCGTCCCCGTTAACAAGGAGAACCCCGGGAAGCTCCGAGCAGGCTCAGAGCAGCCCCTTCCCGGCAAGGGCGAAGCAGCTTATTTCCATCTCACTGCCCAAAAGGAAACTGCCAAGTACCCCAGACCCCCTTGGAGAGTCCCCCTCTCTCTGGGGAGCAATCCTGCAAATCCAAAGTAATGAGCTGAACCATCCAAAAGAAAATTGTAAATGGGCCAAATATGTAAATAGGCATTTACCAAAAAAAAGAAATACAAACGGCCAATCCATACACAAAAAGATACTCAATCTCACGTGTAACTGAAAAAAGCCAAATGAGAACTACAAGACAGTATTTCTCTTCTATCTGACTGGCAAAAGCATTCATGTCTGATAAGATCAGGGCTGATGAAGTTATGAGGAAATAGACGTGTCTCATGCTTTGTGGGAGGGAGGTGAATTCTTTTGGGAGGGCCATTTGCCAACATATATCAAAATGAGAAATGCAAACTCTTTGACCCACCAATTCCCCTGCTCGAAATTTATCTTGGGGAATAAACTCCCCAAAGTGTGTCAAGTTATATGTTCAAAGATGTTTCTGGCAGTATCCATCATGTTGTTCTGGGAATCCTCAGAATAAAGACTTTGCAACTGTCCCCAAGGCCAGGTGGTCTAGGTAGTCTAGGATTGCCGACAGGCCACTGCACCGAGGGTGGCATGAGAAGAGCAAGGTGCAGAAGAATCGATCCCTTCCGCACACATCCTCTTTCAGGCAGGTGGCTTTGTCTGAGAAGGTGACATTCCTGACCCAGGACTGGGATTCAACCTTTAACCCCTCCTTAATCAGGTCTGGTTTGACCAACGCCCTCACAGGGTGGGGAGCATGTTCTGGCTGGCCAAGTCACAGAGCGCAGCAATTTCGTGGCACCCGAGGAAGGGACAGAAGCCGCCCTAGCAAGTTCCATGTGCTCCGCTCTGTGCTGGAGGCAGCCATATGCAAGTGAGTGCATGTGACCCATACACAAATCCTGGGAATGGGTACAAGTGGGATCCCCACCTAACAGAAGAAGATACTGAGGTTCTGACAGGGTCAGTGACTTGCCCAAGGTCACAGAGCCAGGATGTAGTAGAGCTTGGATTCCAGTCCTGCTGGGCCTGGTTTCAAATCCTGTGTTTTTTTCCCTGCCTCATGATGCAGCCTCATACTATGACGCACAGACTCTTGGAGAGCCGAGGGAGCTTAGGGAGCCCAGGCGGTGGGAGGCGGGGGGAGCCTGCAGAGGTGGCTGAGCTGAGGGAAGCAGGGAGAGCAGCAGTGTGCTGGCCTCAGCTGGGACGGCCTCACCCGGCCGGTCGGCTTGCGGAGGCCTCACTCACTCCTGCAGAGATGAAAATAGACATCTCACCACCCACACCCCAACCCCCACTGAGAGTGCTCCCTCATGCTGTCCCCTGCCAGCTGGTGGCCACTCCCCAGCCCCCAGGAGGAAGCTCACAGGCTTGCCAGGCTATTTTGAAAGCCTGAAGCCCTGAGGAATGTGCCCAACCTGGCACTCCCCTGGGCAACCTCTCATCCACTGACCCGCCAAGACTGGGCACCCTCCTCCTACTGTAGAAGCCTCCAGAGGGCAGAGGAGAGGCTCAGTAGGTCCCAAGAGTCGGCAGGGATGGAGTTTGGTTCTGTCAGGGGCTTTGGGCCTCAATTTCCTCGTCTTTATAATGGGAAGACAGGCTGGACACAGTGGCTCATTCCTGTAATCCTAGCACTCTGGGAGTCTGAGGCAGGAGGATCACTTGCACTCAGGAGTTCCAGACCAGTCTGAGCAAGAGCAAGATCCCATCTCTACCAAAAATAGAAAAATTAGCTAGGTGTCATGTCATGTGCCTGTAGTCCCCGCTACTCGGGAGGCTGAGGTAGGAGGATTGCTTGAGCCCAGGAGTTTGAGGTTGCAGTGAGCTATGATGACGCCACTGCACTCTACCCAGGGAGACAGAGCAAGACTCTGTCTCAAACATAAAATAAAATAAAATGAAATAAAATAAAATAGGAAGACAAGGGAAAGGACAGAGTTAGGAAATGACTGTCGGGCCTCTCCCAGCTTCTAACACTCTCTGTTCTCTGGACTTTCAGTGTCCGGGTAGGGGGCCTATTTGGAGGAAGGCTGCAGTGGGAGAGACTGGCCCCTGCTCCAGGCAACTCCAGCTTCCAGCACAGAGGCTGGGTCAACAGGGAGGGAAGTCACAAGCTGAAAATGCAACCTCTGGGCATGTGACCATCAGCATGTCTTCCTTATATTGATCTGAAGCCACTTTCTGCTATCTCCTGCCTGCACCCACTAGTTCTGCCTCTGGGGCCACAGAGAACAGATCAAACTCCTCTCCTGAAGGAGTCCCCTCTCCCTGACTCTCCTCTGCTCGAGGCTAACCACTCCACTTTTCCTGTGTCTTCCACCACCCAGGTGGCCCTCTTCATACCCTCTTCTCATAAAGTGTGCGCTGGGAGCTGAATGCAGCCTTCACCTGTGCAGACGGGTGTAGACAGTCTGAGAGAGCAGAACAGAAACAGATTCTCCCCACGTCCTTCTCCTTAAAGTTCTAAATCCCGGACTTCTAAGGAATGTGGATTCTGGGACTGCATCCCCAGGATCCGGAGCGTCACCCGTGCTGCCGGCTCCCCCGAGCTCCCAGGCAACCCAAACCCTGGCACCTGCTTCCATGGAAACCAAACCTCCTGCTGCCCGCACTCGGGCCAAGTGATTTCATGGATCAAGACCCACAACGTTTCTTTTTTCAGGACAGTACCATATTTTGAGAATCTACTCAAGGTATCAATGGTGGGGAAGATGGGGAGTTACTATTTAATGAATACAGAGTTTCAATTTTGCAAGACATGGAAAAAACATGGGTGTTTTATTCTTTTTTTTTTTTTTTTTTTTTTTTGAGACAGAGTCTCACTCTGTTGCCCGGGCCAGAGTGCCGTGGCATCATCCTTGCTCACAGCAACTTCAAACTCCTGGGCTCAAGCGATCCTCCTGCCTCAGCCTCCTGAGTAGTTGGGACTACAGGCATGCGCCACCATGCCTGGCTAATTTTTTCTATATATTTTTTAGTTGTCCAATTAATTCCTTTCTAATTGTAGTAGAGACGGGGTCTCGCTCTTGCTCAGGCTGGTTTCGAACTCCTGAGCTCAAACAATCCGCCCGCCTTGGCCTCCCAGAGAGCTAGGATTACAGGCGTGAGCCACCGCGCCCGGCCTGTTTTATTCTTTTTGATGCTAATATAAATGGAATTGTTTTCTTAATTTCCTTCTTGGATTGTTCATTCAAAACTCATTATATTAATGCCTATTCAATTCCAACCTTCTCCAAGGTAGTTTTGTAAGCTGGCCTGTTATCTGAAGCATCCTCTCTCCTTTCTCCCTGTGTCACCTGTAAATATGAGCCGGATGCCATCAAAATCCCATGCAAGTCATTGACTAACATTTTGGGTCAGAGACAGAGAACAGGGTCCTGTGGCACACCCCTAGAGACTCTCCTTCAAGTCAACGCTGACACACTTGGCTTAGTTCTGTATGAAGCTGAGAACAGGAGTGCTCCTGGGTAAAACACAGTAGTCTGTAACAAATTATTTTATTTTGAAAACCATAGAGGAACTCCCTAGATAAAAGAATTGTCAGCAAGTTTTTTCATAAAATGAGAAATCCTCTTGTAAATTAAATAAGTCACAAATTGACCTGCTTTGCACGTCCAGTGTTCCCTGAACTCTTCACGGGCTAGCGAAGGTGCCCATGGTTGCTCAGGCCCGCCATGTGCTGGACGCCTGGCTGGGCATTTCAGGCATAAAGACACATTTGGGGTATCCTCACCCTCATTTTGCAAGCAGGGATACTTGGGCTCAGAGAGGTTTCATGAGTTGCCTAACATCACACAGATGTAAATCCGGGTGCATGTCCAGGTCCGTTGGACTCCAGGGTTCCTGAAGAAGGCTCCACCTGTTCGTGTACTCTCTCTAGACTGAGTCCAGAACCCCATCCTGAGCCCCCCAGCATGCTCCCCAGCTCCTGCCTGTGTCAGACAGCTCAGACCTCTGGGGAACATGGTAGACCGTGGAAAACAGGAGCCCAGGCTCCCAATGCTAGGATTTTCCCCTAAATGAACAGCATAATTCCTTCCGGGGCCCTGAGCACACTTTAGAGCCCAGCAGAAATCTAGACCCACTCTGTCCAGGGTCTGCCAGCAAAGCAAGCCCTGTCCAAGTCAGGAGAAAAGGATATGCCTGGGCTTCACCTGAACTACCTGTAGAATGGATCTCACAACTGTAACAGCAACTGACGTCACAGGGTTGTGCTCAAGATCCTGAAACACCTCCCTCCCTCCCACACTGGGCCCTCTCTGCCCGGAACACTCTTCCCCTCCTTCCAAATTTGCGGACCTGCCTCCCGTTTATGCTTCAGGCATCCTGTCCCTCTCCAGTCGAATCCTGCTCTCAGTCCGTCGCTGCACGTCCACTCACGTGACTCGCTGGTTAATGCCAGTTGTCCCAGCTAGTCGGTAAGCTCCCTCCTCTTCTGGCATGTAATTGTTTTGGTTCACCCAGGAATCTGCAGCACCCGACCTGGTGTCTGGCACATAGTAAGCACTTAATAAATGCTTGTTGGATGAGTGAAAGATATCGGATGAGCTAAGGGACATGGGGATGCTTTTCATAAGGTCAGCAAGGGGTTAGCATGGTCACCATTAGGTAATAAGGAGGCCCTGCTCGGAAGGGGTTTGGGGGCTAATGGAAGGGGATTTTCACAATGAGCAAGACGTAGGGAGAAGCAGAGGGCACGGCAGTGATCAAGGGACGGATCCAGTTCCTTCCACACGAGGATATCCTGAGGCTAATCTGTCATCCTGACAGGTCCACACCCATTGCAGATGACCACGTCGAATGAATTACCCAGGGAGCTTGGAGTGGAGGAGGGGCGGGAGGGAGACGAGGAAATTAGGTCCTCGGCAGCCATTACACCGTATATAGCACCAAGGCATGGGCTTAAAGACTAGGCCACTTGTGGGAGGGGCTGGCGGGATTCCTGCTGCTCCCCGGGCCCCCTGCTCTTCCTCTTCCCCCAGTCTGGAATGTTCACTCTATCTCCCTTCTCACCTCTTACCCACCCTTCAAGGCCTTCCTTCCCTGACAAGTCTACTGAAACAGAGTCTCTATTGTGGTATCCTGCAGAGAATGTGCTTTGGAGTTAGAAAGACATGTGAGTTCAGGCCCAGCTCCACTCCCCATGAGCTGTGTGGTATTGGGCAAGCTACCGAACCTCTCTGAGCCTCAGTCCTGTATTTGTAAAACGAACCTCACAAGGGTGCTGTGAGAATTAAACAGGTCGCGGACACAAGGCACACCGCCCACAGCCTGGCACCTGGTATGCTTAGCATGTCATGAGTCCCTTCCAGCCCCTTTCTAGAATCCTCATGCAATTTGTGGTACCCAGTTCTGTTGGGCCCAATGAATTATTTGTCCATGCAAAGAGGTCTTCTCTCTGTAACTAGACCACGAGGTTTTTGAGGGTAGGGCTCTGTTCTGGCCACCTCTGCACAGTCCTCAGAGAGAGCAGGGTTGCAAAGTCAGGGGGCCAAGGTTTGAATGCCAACGCTGCCACATGCTATCTGTATGACCATGGGCAAATATTCCTACACCTTCCAGACTCTCTGTTTCCTCAGCTGTAAAATGGGGATGACAAGAGTGGATGGTGACAGCCCTCCGCAGCAGAGGGCTGCTGTGAGGCCAGTGAGGTGTGCGTGAGCCGGCTTTGCACGGCTCCTGGTGCAGAACTGCAGCCCAGCTAATGCTGCCGGCTCTGCCCACCATCCCTGCGGGGGCACTGGCACATCTCGGGGAGCGAGAGAAGGAAGTCTTTGTAACAAGAAGCTGTGGTTCTCTGTTCTGCATTTGGGTAATGAAGCTGATGCGTAGGTAGCCAGACCCGGCAGGATAAGGAGAGAAAGTTAATAAGCTTGTGCAAGTGCCAGGTCCCAAATCAGCCACAGGAACAAGAGTCCATTCTCTCCACCTGGGAGTTCTTCCCGATGATTCATGGACAACAGTCTCACATTGCAAGTCCGGTGAGCGATTTTACTGCCACTTCCCAAAGGAGCTTCCCCCGGCTCATTAAAACAGGCCAGCAGCTCAGAATTCGGTCAGCTTGCAAGCACTGGCCTCCCTGGGGACGGCCCTGAGATAACTCGGCCTAACTTTTTAAAAAAAGCAAGACGATTCCTGGGTCTCCCTTAAGTCAGGCTGGCCCTACAGTCTTCCCTGGCTTCACAAGCTCAGCCCGGTGGTGGGAGGTGGGTGGGAGAAGCCAGACTTCACATCACTCAGATATCCCACTTTCAGAGTCAGGGGGTGGGGGGAGCCCTCCTGGCTGAGATGCTTCCTAGATCCCAAGGGCAGGCCCTCTGCTAGAGCCATCAGCCCTATCGTCAAGTGCCCATCTTCATCTCAGACCAGGATGAGGAATCTCTTCCTGCCACTCTGCCTTTGGGGTCTTGGGAGAACAAAGAATGTTTCTGTTCCGCGTTTCCTTCTGTCTCCTCCTGACCTCGCCCCAGCCCAAGTCACAGTTGGATGGCTGCTTGGGTGAGCCATGATGCATACACTGGTGCATTAATTTATTTCCCAGGTGACAGGCGACGTTGCAACTCCTGCAGCTGCATGTGGAATACACACGTGCTTTCTTGTTTGAATGGAGCAGTCACCCGCTGCAGCTCCTGCTGTCTCGATAGTTCTCCCCCTTTTGAAGTCTCCACCACATCTTCTGCCCACTGAGTGGGAAGTTCCATGCTGCCGGGTTCTTATTTTCTTAACACAGTGGAAATATTTGGCCTTTTCCATAATATTTAGCGCTCTCCTGGTACAATACATAGACAGCGCTTTTTTCTGTTGTGATTTCAAGGGACTGTTTATTTAGTGGCGATCCGTAGGATACCACACACTGCTAAGGGAGGCCAGCCCTGCAGATGGGGGTGGGGAGTGGCCAGAGGAGCCGTCTAGAAGGCTGTGCTCCTAACCCACTTCTGGGACACACGCAGGCATCCCAGCTTCTCTTAAAGAGTGTAATTTATTATGCTTCTTTTAAGTTAAAGAGGCTCTCTGAGTCACTCCCCTAAGAACCCCCACCCCAGAAAGCAATAAAGGAGACTAAAATGAACATTTGTGAGGGTAAGAAGGTAATGCCACTTTTTAAAGGAAGGATTTTGTTTGTTTTCTTAAACAGGTCTGGTTCTAGCCTTTGAAGATGAAGGATTAACATGTAATCCTGTGTCAACCACCCAGCAAGTATTTACTGAGCACCTGCTAAGTGCAAATCTCGGTGGAGCAAGACAGGGGCAGGACAGAGGGGGTCAGGCCCTGGGAGAAGAAGGGGAAGGAAGATCCTAAAGCTGCCTGCCCGGAACTCGTGATGGAGCTGGAGAAATGAAACATCACATGTGTATAAAACAGGACCCAAAGCTATATGTAAGCCTTGCGAGAACACGGCAAAGTAAAAGCTAGCACGAAAAAGGGAAGACTCCAGTAACAGTCCACGCCAGCAATACAGGACGTCACAGAACAGTTATGACTAATTATCAGTTCAGTGGTTCAGGCCAAAAGTTGGGCAGTATTAGGTAGGGTTCTTTTTCCTATTTATCCTCAGCAAATAGGACCAACTGTTTTCCATTTGCAAGCAAAGCTACAGACCCCAATTTAAACAGAGCTAAATCCCAAACCTGGCTCCTGTGTTTGGGGTGACATGAGGGAGGTCTGCAGCCCCACCCCACCGTGGGCAGACCCAGGTGGAGCAGTACCTCTCAGGGCCATTCCCAAGGCACTTTGCAAGAATAGCCAGAGAGGTGTCGCGGCGCTGAGCTAAGGCGGGAAGCAAAACAAGGGGTTTATTTCAGATTAAGTCGAAAAACAAAGGAGGTTTAGTTTTGAAAAGCTGGCTGAATTCTTAAGATAATGGAAGAAGGTTTTAGGTTTCTGGCCCTATTAGTGAGAAGTGGGTAGGAAATTATAAAAAGAACTTTTATTCCAGGCAAGGAAGACAGGCCAGGAAGGAATGATATGAAGAGATTAAGATTCACTATGTCTCCCAGCGTGAACTGGATCGGTCCACAGGGAGAAGTGCCAACAGCCTGGAAGTTCTTCTGGGCGTTAGCAAGTACTGGTGAGGATGTAGGGAGATGAGAACTCTCGTTCACAGCGTATAAATTTTAAAGCAATAAACAAATCCCACTCCTTGACCAGGTGAGTTGGCTCGCACCTACAATCCCGGCACTTTGGGAGGCCAAGATGGGAGGTAGCTTGAGCTGGGAGTTTGAGACCACCTTGGGCAATACAGTGAGACCCCTTCTCTACAAAAAAATAAAACAATTAGCCAGGCATGGTGTTGCATGCTTGTAGTCCCAGCTAGTCGGGAGGCTGAGACAGGAGGATCACTTGGGTCCAGGAGATCAAGGTTGTTGTACGCTACGACTATGCCACTGCACTCTAGCCCAGGCAACAGAACAAGACCCTGTCTCAAAAAAGAAAAAAAAAAAGTCCCACTCCTGGGTACACATACCGGTGAAATCTCTGGAGAGGTGGTAAGGGCTGCAGGGTATAAGGATGTTTGCTGCAGCAATGTTTGCAATAGAGGGCATTGGAGGCAACCACAGTGTCCACCAACAAGGAGAATGAGTAAGTACAACGTGGCGGATGTGGGGAAGGAACACTACGCAGAGGTCAGAAGCAACACAGTAGAGGCACGCGACAATGTAAATAAATATAGCCTTGCGTAAAAAGGGAAATTACCGAACAAAATCAAGAGCACCATACCACTCATGTAGATTACAAACCACACACACACACACACACACACACACACATGAAAAGCACAACCTGTTTTCTGAGGATACACAGCCTTAGGCTAAAGAAATTAGAGTGGATGGCTAAGGGGGAGGGGATGGCAGTCAGGATTAGGGCCGAAAGGGAAAATTAAAAATAAAGCAAGACGAGGATTTGCAATGGTGAGAGTATGCAAGGACCTGAAAACCAGGATGAATTTCACTAGCTGTACCCCAGGGCAGAAAACCCAGCCTGGGACCTATGCTTTGAGGCGGGAAAGGCCACGACTCAAGGCAGGTGTAAAGCAGCCAGAGCCATGAAGTTTTTCATGTGTCCTTCCAGTCTGTGTTTTCATACTTTTACTACAAACACACATAACTGTAACACTATTGTTTTATGAATATTTTTTAATTTACATAAATGGTATGATATTTACCTGAATAATATTTACATAAATGGTATAACAGATAACATTCTACTTCTTGCTTTTTCACTCTATCATTTTGGGGATCTCTCCATGTTGATACTTACAGAACCACTCAGGTCAATTGTACGGAATTCCATCCTATGAATACACCAGACCTTATTTACCCATCCCCTTCTCATGGGCATTCGTACTGTTCCAAACTGTAGCCATTAGGGCTGTTCAAGAATATTCTGGTTCTTGTCCTGCCCAGGCACATGGTAGAATTTGTGCTTCCTCAACAACCTGAAGTTGGGCATGACCAGATGACTTCTTTGGCCAGTGAAATGTGTTACATTGGGACAGAAGCATTTTGTAAAAATTGAAGCATAACTCACATACTTTTAAAGTCACTATTTTAAAGTGTACAGTTCAGTGTTTTTAGTACATTCGCAGAGTTATGCAACTAATACATCACCACTGTCTAATTCTAGAACATTGTTATCATCCCAAAAGGAAACCTGGTACCAGTTAGCAATTATGCCCCGTTCCCCACTACCTCCAGCACCTGGAAACCACTAAGCTACTTTCTGTTTCTATGGATTTACCTGTTTGGGGCATTTCATATAAATGGTGTAACACAATATATGGCCTTTTGTGTCTGGCTTCTTTCACTTGGCATAAAGTTTTCAAAATTCCTCCATGTTGTAGCATGAATCAGCACTTCATTCCTTTTTCATGGCTGAATAGCGTTCCATGAAGAGACCATTTAATTGCCAACGACAGACACTGCTGCACTCTCTTCTCCTGCCCAGAGACCGTGGAAGCGCTGGGAGCCTTTGCCAGTCCCACTCCCTGAGAATACTGCGAACAGTGGTGCCTACTGACTCCAATGGACGTGGGGCGTAAGCAAGAAATAGAGTCTGGGGTTGTTCATTGCCGTAGCCATCCTATTCTGACTGATACACCAATTTTTCACTCTTTTGCAAAGACGTAACAATAAAAATCATTGCATGTCTTCTCATGTGCATTTGGGAGGTTTTATCTAGGCCCTAGAGGATACAGAATACACTCAGAAGTGGAACCACTAGGTCACAGGATGAGCATGCTTTCAAATTACTAGATAGTGCTAAATTGTTTTCCAAAGTGGTTAAACCACGTAAAATTCTACCAGCAGTGTATGAGTGTTCCCACTGCCCCATATTCTCACCAACACTTGCTATTATTAGACTTTTCATCCTGTGCTTTCTAAAGGGGAATCACATAATCTCTCAAACGAAACTGCTAACTAGGGCACTCAAGGGTATAGAATATTCCAAGTATCTGGTGGTTGACCAGGAAGCCCTTTATGTTACATCTTTTGAATTTAAACATTGTTTTAGCTTGCTCCCCATCCATAAGTAGGGGAAAAAATACAAAATAACACAATGTTCCTGAAGTGACTACACAGACATCAGGGACCTGCAAGGGTCTTCATTGTAAATATCACTTCTCACATTATGATTTAGATACAGATGGTATAGGAGAACGGATTAGATGTGAATTGACCTACCTGACATAAATTCCAAACTCTCTTATCCACTGATGTCACTTCAATAATTTAGCCTACAAAAATAGTAGCCCAAGTTCCCAAAGATATGTATGGATGTTTAGGGCAGAATTGTTTGCAATGGCAAAAAAAAAAAAAAAAAAAAAAAAACCCTTAGGAACAATCTAAATGTTCATAAATAGAGGGACAGTTTTTAAAAATTCTATTTTTTTACTATCTACCCCTGAACTGCCTTGATAGTGAGATGATAAATTTCCATATGGTTTGAGATCGGTTCAGCTGGGATTTTGTTACTTGCAGCTAGATGCCTTCTAACCGACTGCCCAGTTTTGCACTTGACCAGCTCTAGCCAGAGAAAGCATAAACGCAGCCTGACTCCACACACAGAGAACTCCAAAGCTCTGGCAACTTCCCCCTCAGCTGCCCCTAAGAGACAAGTCCCATGACCCCGTGTTTTGAGGGAAGAGAGCCTGACCAGGGACCCAGAAACTTTTACCAGAACTTGGTAAGGGGGATGGGGAGTTCATCAACATTAAAAACAAATAAAGATGCTTTTTTGTCTCTCTCTCCCCACCCCCTCCCGGAAAGAGAGTCCCTGGGGGACTGATCAGCAAAGGCTTTGCGCAGTTTCCACCCCTCCCCCAAGTCTCCGACCAGGCCAGAGGAAGCAATGGGAATAAATGGCAGGCGAGTTCCACATTTCCTGACATGTCGAAAGACCCAGCCTTGTCCAGCGTTAAGGCGCTGGCGTAGGAGAGAAAATCCGCTATGCAGGGGAGGCAGAGGAAGGGCCGCCGTGGAACCCGCACTCGGGAGCAGGGGCAGCCCTGCCAGGGCCCTGTGTGGGGCTGTGCCCAGGACTCCTCGGCCACCACAGGGAACAAATCAAGCCCACCTGACAAGCCAGCAAAGGGGCTGATGAAAGATGAAAACATTACACTAGTGAAAGCAGCACGTCACCAAAGACCACATGGTATGACTCCATATGTAAGAAATGTCCAGAATAGGGGGGTCCACAGGGACAGAAAGCAGATTGGTGACTGCCCAGGGCTGGGAACCAACGGGTGGTTGTCAGAGGTGATGACTGAAGAGCAAGGGGTTTCTTCTGCGGTAGCGAAAATGGTCTAAACTCAGTGGCTACACAACTCTGTGGATATACTAAAAACGAGTGAATTATATACTTTACACGAGTTAGTTGTATAGTACGGAAATTGTATCTCAAGGGGAGAGGGCTGTCCGCTGCCATCCCCTGGAGAGTACAGTGAGGGTGCCAAGCTCCCGCTGTTTCCTAGGTTTTTACCATTAGGATTGCTTCTAGGCCAGCCACCAGCTCTATGAGTTTGTGCTACTTTATTATCCCCATTTTACAGATGAGGAAACTAAGGCTCAGGCAGATTAAGTAATTTGCCCAAGGTCACATGGCTGGTGGGGGACCTTAACTAGCTCCAGAAGTCCGGCTGTCCGTGACCACTGCACTGTACCACCATGTCCTAATCCAGTCAGCAGACGCTAAAACCAGTACACACGGTTAACACCGTGTTAAGTGATCACATAGTGGCAGTACTGGGCTGGGAAGTTACTGCAGGATGACTTTTGGAAATTGGTGCTGCTTGGGCTGCCTGGAGTGAGTCCACCTGCTTCCCCGAGTTTGCCTTTGGCTGATGTTGGGAGCACATAGGAGGGGCAGAGGTGGCCCTTTGAGGTTCTTGGGGACACTGGCAGGAGCTGTCTGCTTCCAAGGAGTTGTCCGGAGTCACTGAGCTGGCCAGGTGCCAGGGGGCCCTTTCCCAGCAGCTCTGGGAGCCAGAGGGTATCTGAGCCCCAGGCCAGGAGTAAATCCAAATGTCCCCCACACAGTCCAGCCTGGGGCAGCAGCGTCCGTGGGATTTCCCACTGCTCTGATGTGACCTCTCACGGACAGGGGCAGCCAGGCAACCCTGCTGGCCCCACGGCCTCTGCTGCCAAGAACTCACACTGACGACATGTCCACTCTCTACTCCTTCCAGGAATCCAGACTGGGAAGGTCTGTTTCTCTGCCATTCCCTTACGTGACTGTGACGTGAAATCACTTAGCAGACAACACTGACGGATCTGCACTGCCCTCCCCACACGCCTGGATACGTGAGAAATCAGACCACATGAACAAGCAGGTTGGCTTTGGCTCTCAGGGCACGGAAACTAGGCATAAAGTTCCCTACCCAGCTAGAATTTTCTACAGGCTCCTCTTCTCGAGGCCTGGGGGTGGGGGTGAACACAAGGATGTCTTGGGCTTTCCCCCTCCCCTCCCAAAGTCCTTTCGGCCATCTCTCCTCCAGCCCCACCCTCCTCTGGGTCACAGCAACCTGTCCCTGAAGCAGGTCCTCCCAGCATGCCCACCGCAGGTAGTTCATGCAGTCCGGCCTCGGAGCCTCCGCTGCCTGCGCTTCTTCCTCCCGGGCCTCCACTGGAGCCGGCAGTCCTGTTTCCAGAGCAAGTGCCCTGGGAGGGGAGGGAGGCCCTCTCGGCAGAGGCACAGGCTCCGGAGAATCTCTCCTGCCCGCCCGCCCTGCGCAGGGCAGGGATGCAGCACAGGGTGGGGGTGAAGGTTGGTCAAATCTGCCTCTCATCAGCTGTGTTGCCTTGAGGGAGGGACTCAACCCTTCTGATTCCCAGCTCCCTTATCTATAAAAGCGGAGGAACACAATCTTTCTCTTGCGAGAGTGAAATGAGGTCTCTGTGTACCTGCTCAGCACAGAACAGGCACCGGAGAAAGATCAAAGGTAGTCAGTGTAGACAAGGATTTAGGAGACCCTTTTAAACGAAAATCTAAGTATTCTTGACTCCCCAGCCTGGAGCTCTTGATGATAAAAGATTGCCTCAGGAATACGCCTGATGGACAGGGATCTGACGACTTTTATTTTACACACACACACACACCCCCCACCTCTTTTTCTCTCTTTATTTTCTTAAAGATGCTCTCACCATCTCTGATGACACACAGTCTCTCCACGATTTCAAACATCATCACAAGAAGCTGTAATGTTCGTGGTGTCCCATGTCCTGCTAACTAGCCAGACTTTACACGCATGAATTTTACCATAAATAAGCAGAGAATTTTGCTCACGTATGTCACCTTGCCCCTGGGCACAGAGACCAGCAGCCCGACCTCCCCTCCGTTTCCTCAGACACTTAGGCTGCTCCTTCCAGCCTGATTGTGACCGATGAAGATATTAGATTTCTATTATCCCCAAGTCCCTTGTTTGTTTATTTCTTTCCCGAGGCACGTCTATATAAGGTCGGATTCCCTTGTTTCCAAGGCCTGGCTTCTCTTGGTCATGTTTGCACTAATTTGTTTCCAAGGCCCAGCTTCTCTTGGTCATGTTTGCACTAATTGAGACCCTTCCCTGATGAGCCCCTGGAAGCTGCTGTATTTATCAAGTATTCTTCAGTCCTATATCCTCTGACTCACTCTGGAAATTGCCTTTTAATTAGCAAGAAGACCTGTATCAAACCCATTTCTTTTCTGACTCCTCTGTAACTAGAAACCCAGAAACCTCCAGACAGACAGTATGAGCTGGGGACCCGGGAGCCCCAGACGGAGATTTTCAGTCCTGGCTCCACCGCTTGCTAGCAGGAGAAGTTTGCTATCTTAGTTGGGTTCCTCCCAAAGCAGACCCTAAGATGAGGCCTTGGGTGCAGGCTGTCACCTCCCAGCCCCCACCACTTGAGGGCAGCCCCCAGGGATGACAGTTCACCCCCACCCCTTCCCCAGGCCTCCCTCAGGTGCACCTGCTGGGGCACGGCAAGCTTCCCTGGTGCACAGGGCTGGGGGAGCCTCCGCACAGAGGTGAGGTGGGGAGGGGAGAGGTGTGCTGTGCTAGATACAGCTGTGGCACTGCAGGTGAACTCAGGTGAGCCCAGGGCACCTGGCATCACCACACTTCCAGAAGTCCTGGGCCCTCTCTGCGCCTTTCCTCCTCTGGGAAACAGGGGGGATGCCTGCAGCACTTCCTCGCAGGACCCCTCAGAGGAAGCATTAGGAACAGGAGAAGCTCTGCACACTGGGACTCCGCAGGGACCAGCAGCAGACACCATCATCCTCCACACCTACAGCCCTGCGCAGTTAACACCCGGGGGCTGCCCCCGAGGGGAGAGACGTGGAGGAGAGTGGGATTCAGGCTGGAGCCCACTGACCGGCCTCCTGGTCCCCTCGCCAAGCCTCGTGGCTGTTTGGCCACAATGAACGGGGGTGACTCCTGGATGCTTCTCACTGTCTCTGGTTCTCACAGCCACTCTGTAAGGCATGGGCTCGGTGGCTGAGGACACCCAGCTCAGAGGGCTGAGTGACTCGCTCCCAGACACGCAGCCAGGAAACGGCAGAGTCAGCACTCACCCTTCCTCTAGAACACGCCATAGACTCTATCCAAGATGCTTCTGTCGCAAACACCGCGCGGCCCTCGCAAGGGCTCTAAATATATGTCTGTCGGACCCCAGAGGCTCTGGGCTGACGGGGAGCAGACCCCACCTGCTGCGTCTGCTCAGATCACAGCAGGAAGGCACGGCACCAACTCTGCACCCGGCGCCACTAGCAGTGCTCTCACCGTCATCATCTCATTTAACCCTCCCAGCAATGCTATGAGGAAGAGACTACTGTCCCTATTTTACAGAAGAAGAAACTGAAGTACTGAGAGGTTAAGTGACTTGCTCAAGGCCACATAGCAATAGATGGTAGAGCCAAAATTTGAACTTAGGCAGTCTGGTTCCAGAGCCCCTGCTCTAAACAAGTTTGCTTACATTTCTCCCTAAGGTCCAGACCACTCTATTCACCTAGCTATCAAAAGGCAGTATCTCAAGTGCTGGGAACGGCACTGCCGTCGCCCTCTCTCCTCAGACGAGAATGGACAACGGCCAGGGAGGCAAAACAGCACGCCCAGCCCTCTCTCATGGGACAAGCTCCTGGGGAGACGGTGCCAACGCGTGGTACTGAGTGAGGGTCTCTACCAGGGGATTGGCGCACCCATGGTGGCACCTGGGACCGTGGCCCAACACAATCAGGGCCAAGTGAGAGCTATTTTTTTTATTCTTAAAAATGATGACTTTTCCATTTTGATGCTCTAATGGGAGTTCCCAGTACAATCTTTCCAAAAGGAAAAGTTAATAGCAAGGAAAAGCCAAAGAGCTTCCCAGAGTACGGAGCCAGGGAGATGCCAAGATGAGCTGCCGGCCCTGGGGAGGCTGTGGAGAACATCCGCACAGACGTTCACGCGGAAGAACGCCGTGCGGGTCTGCTCACCAGCTCTGAAGGCTGCCCTTGGCCGTGGACGTGACCGTCTTTGCATTTCTTGCATGACATCAGCAGAACCGCTGCCAAGTGGAGTAGAAATCCCGACTCTCCTTTGTCAACGCCTCCGTCCTGCTCCAGAACCAGCTCCGCCACCACCCCCAGCCCGAGTGGAAGTTCTGATCATGGGGTCAAAACAAGGCCAAGCAAATTAGCTCAGCAGCACCGAGCCAAAAGTCAGGTTAGGAGAAGGGTAATGCTGTCAGCTCTCGGATGCACAGGTGATGGATTTTTGGGGGATGTTCTGCCGTAGCCGACAAGGAGAACACGCATCATCCCAGTCATTGCGCTCTTACTCCGTGCCTGGCACTGTTCTGAGTGTTTCGCGTGCATTAACCCATTTAATCCTCACCACCAGCCTGAGAGATGCTTTTGTTATCAACGTTTTACAGACGAGAAAACTGAGCTGTGGAGAGTTCAGTCCCTCCTCCACAGCCACGCAGCTCCCGAGTGGCAGAGCCGGGGTTCGAATCGGGCAGTCTGCCTTCAGCGACCGCGCCAGGTGCCTCGACAGCACTGGTCTTAATCCCCACGACCTCCCGTGATCAAGATACCATTAGCTGCTTTTGCAGAGAAGGAAACTGAGGCTCAAGTTATGCTACCTGCCCAAAGTCACCAGCCAAGAGGCAGGGCCAGGAGCTGAAGTGATCATCAGACTCTGGAGCCTGAGTTTGCAACCACAACACACACATGCCTCACAGCAGGGCAAGAGGGGACAGTGCCCATGGGTGGCCAACAGGCCTGGAGAGGGCATGCCAGGGCACACCAGCTGGCCAGCAAGGGAAAGCCGGCTATGGAGGAAAAGCCAGCAGGCCCCAGCAACCTCTGCTATTGAACCCACAGGGGCAAGGCTGAAGGGCTTGGGGCTGTTGACAGACGGGCAGCCAGCGGAGACAATGGAGCCAACAACAGCTGCTGTTTATTTTGGGGCCAGGGAGGAGAGGAAGGACTGGTCAGGACCTATCTCATTCCAACAATCAACTGAGCAGGGCCGGGTGGGGAGGCTGCCCCCCCTGCAGCTATGGCAACAGCCCCCACCACCTGTTGGGCTTCCCTGAGAGTAGGATGGTCTAGGTGTCAAAAACATCTTGCCAGACACCCTAATCTGGCTTCCACTGACAAACACAATGTCCCCCTGCCCAGCCCCCTTCCCAGCTCCATGTGCCACACTTGTAAATGGCCCAGGAAGACAACCACATACAGCAAACCCACCCCCTGCAGTGTCGGGTTCCAAGAACAAATGGTTTTTCCTGCCCGGGGGAAGAAAGAGGGACTGCTCAAGCCGGCCACCGGGGCTTGTGTCCCCTCACTCTTTAACTCCTAATGACAAGCAGGCTGCACCTAAGGTCCAAGCCCGGCTGGAGCAAGGCTGGCTGGCGGGATTCCCTGGAAGGCCAGGGAGCAAGAGGTTTCCCGAAGGACTCCGGGCCCTGCCTGCTCTGCCTCTTCCTGGCTTGTGACCATTAGTAAATAAATCTCTTTGTGCCTCTGTTCTCTGCAAGTAAAGTACGGACCATAATAATAGCGCTTTTCTCCCAGGTTGTTGTGAGGATTAAACGGGTAAAGTGCTGGGAAGAGCGGCTGGCACACAATCAGTGCTGCTCTCATTACTGTTGTTGTCGCTCAGCCTTGGCACTTCCTTTTCGCTGTGAACAGTGGAAGACAGTTTCCCGGGACATTACACACAGCGTTGAGGTTCCCAGGTTAGCCCACAGTGTAGGTGAACTAGAGACTTCTGGTTCCCAGGGGTACACTTCTATCTACTCCGAGGATGAGAAAAGTTTTGGTGGGCTGACTTGAGAATCTTGACACCACTTACAACATTATATTGATAGGGACATGTGTTTTGCGTTTCTAACACCAACTTCCACCACTGTAAGATAGAAGCTGTGGTAAAAATAGGAGTGGGCTGGGAGGAAGGGGCTTTCACAGAGTGATGCCTTTGTGCACGGATTTGTCCCAGGGATCAAGGACCCACCGTGGTCCAGACCCTCTGCCGGCACAGGGCGGGCGTGTTAAGGATGGTAGGGCGTGGTGGTCCCTTCCCTTCCTTCACAGGAGCCCGCCACCCTCCTGCTCCCCGCTGGAAACCTGCTTTCAGCACGGTGCCTTGCATGCAGCTGGTACAAAACGAAGGTTCTGCCTTTGGGGCTCTGGAGTTGCTATCCATGGCACTGCTGACGGAGACTGCGTTTCCCCAGTGGGTCCCTCTTAGGGGGTCAGGGTCAGACCCCAAACAGCAGTGTTTTGGCCAGTTTCAGTCTTCAGCGAGTTATTAGGGGGCCTCGCTGCTGAGCAGGGCAGGCTGCCTGGGGCTGGGAGGGCTGCGGGGCTCAGTTTGGCCCCTTCTCCCTGTCCGGCCGCACTGCCTGCTGCTCTCCCCTCACCCGCTCCACTCAGCCACGCCAGCCTCCCTGCCCCTTCCCGGAAAGGCCAGGCACGGTCCTGCCTCAGGGCCTTAGGGCTTGCTGTTCCCTCTCCCTCGACTACTTTTCTTCAAATAGACACATGGCTCAATTCCTTGCCTCCCTCAAGTCTCACTCAAAAGTCACCTATGCAGTGGGGCCGTCCCTGGCCACCCTCTGCAAAACAGCACAGCAAGCCCCGCCTCCCCGACATCTCCGTCTCCCTTCCCTGGCTTTAGTTTTCTCTACAGCATTTACCCCCCAGCTAGCACACTATGTATTTGACCCATTTTGTTTGTTTATTATGTCCCTCCCCCCGCCCCCCCAGAATGTAAGCTCTAAAAGGACAGGGATTTTTATCTGCCCCCCTGTGTTCCCAGTGCTTGGCACGTGAACATTCAAATATTGATTGAACGAGTCAATGAATGAATTAATGGCCACGAATAAGTATCAGCTTGCCAAAGGGTAAACAATCCAAGGCCATTCTTGGTAAGTGTGAAATGAGAGGCAAAACAATAAACATCATAAAAATTCATAGACAGGAAATATTTTAAGATGAGAGGCCAGGGAAGCTTCCGGGAGGTGGCAGAAACTGAGCAAAATCATGAAGGATGATGACAATGGTAACAATAGCTGCCACTTATTGAACAGCTATCAAATGCCAGACACTACATAGAAGAATAAGCATATGAGCTAGGTAGTTGTATTATTATATCCAGTTTACAGATTAGGAAACTGAGGCCCATGGAGGTAGAGAAACTTGGCCAAGTGAAACAAGCTAGTGAGAGGCAGGGCTGCAATTCAAAGCCACCTTTAGAGCCTGAGCCCATGTAGCAGAGGCTATCAATGCCCCAGCCCCATCCCCATCCTTCCAGCTGCTGGCACCTGAATCCCTCTCTCAGGACTAATTCTGGTTTCCAGAGCCTGGTTTTGACTGAGCAAGCATAAGGCTGAAAGTGTCGGGAAATTTACACTGCCCCCTGCTCTCAACCACAGTGCTCTGCCACCCACCATCCCTAAGAGGAGGATGGACAGCCCCTGGCAGCCAAACCCTCAGAAGGGCCAGGCCTTCAAAAGTGGCCCTGGACAGGAGTTCAAGGGGATAAAAACTTGAACTCCAAAGTAGAGGCCAGACCTTGCCACAGGCCTGTTCTCAAAGGCAAGTTTGTTATCACATGCCAACCACCAGCTCCGACCACAACATGTACTGACGGAAGGGCTCGCAGGGCAGGTCGGAGTGGGCAGGGGACCCCGGGTTTAATCCAGTCCCTTGAAGTTTTATCTGGGACCCGTGCGATGAGCTCCCCCCTCCTCCCGGAGAAGACGTCGGACAAAGCCATCTTTGCTGCTGCAGAAATGGGGGCTCCAACCCTGGCTCTCACCATTGCTGCCAGTGACACCGGCAAGATGCTGCACCTCTCGGAGCCTTGGTGTCCTAGTCTGTAAGACACGGCTGATGACCGGGGTTTGCTGCGGGAATTCGACGAGACAGTGGACAAAGAGCCCTCGCCCAGCGCCTCCACTCACACGCTCCCTGACTCGATGTCTCACTTCCCTCGCCGGGGAGCTGCTGCCTTCCGAAATCCTGGGAAAAATGAGGCTGCTTTTCTCGAGCTGCCAACGAGTGATGACTAAATAATTAATCCCGGCTTGAGACCGAAGTGCAGACATCGTTCTATTATAGACTTTAACTCTGCAAGAGAGGGATCGGTTTGCCAGCCCACTGGGGCTCAGACTGGCAGAAATCCCTGAGCAGCCACCTCTGGGAACCCTGGGAACCCTGCCCTCATTGAAAAGTGATTCTGTCCCCTCCACGTGCCAGGCACTGTGCTGGGGGCTCCATTAGTCCTTTCCGGCCCAGGAGGCAGAATTCAGGACCGAGTTTCACTCTCTCGGGGCCCCGCTGCCAACGCCATGCCAGGCCAGCCAGGTCTCCTCCTCTGTTGTTACAGACAGAAATTCTCCCACACAGGCAAGTCCCTTAAAATAGCCTTTTGGGTCTGGGCCATCAGGAAACGGGATAAAGCTGGGTCAGAATCGGGCCTACCATGGATGAGTTTACAAAGCAGCCACTTCAAACAATCGGGACAACCCTGCACGCTCAGAACACTTAGGTGGGCAAAAGCAGCAAGGCAGGTCGCCAGCAAGGAGCACCGTTCCACAGAAGACCACATGTTGGGCCCGGCAGAAGCCCCTGCTACTCCTGGGGCACCCTGGAGAGGGACCGAGCATGTTGTAAGGCACAGTGACAGTATGAAGCCAGGCACAGGCTAGGAGCTGGGTGGGAAGAGAGGGAAGGAGGGAGGGAGGTCAAATCTGCCTGGGTTTGTGCTTTACCATCGATGCTACCTAAACTTCTGAACCTCAGTCCCCATATGAATCAAATGGGGTTAGAAATGCATACCTTCAGGGCTGCCCTGGGACTGCCTGGCACAATGGGAATTCAGTGGTAGCCCAGTGATGACGGTGGTGCCCTCACACGGGTCAAGGTCCCCTGGAACTACCACCAAGTGAGAATACTCCAGAAAGGAAACGGCGAGGGCTCTCTTCCAGGGACCACGCAGGGATGGGCAGAAGCTCAAACCAGCCCACGCCCCATCAGTCCATTCCCCAACCTGGCACACCCCACCGAAAGTTCACGATCACCCCCCACCCCTTACTCCCTGGAGCTGTGGTCAGATCTGATAAGAGCAATCCATTTCCACCAGGTCTGAAGTTCACGCTCCAGGGATCCCAGAGACAGATTAGGCTGCCCCACGGGCCCCACTGCATAATTCATGCTGCACTGACACACACACACACACACACACACAGGAAGAGACTCTACCCCCAGCCCCCACGGGCCTCGCCCAGGCTTGGGGAGGGTGGCTTCCTCACCAGCCAAAGGGAAATGACAGCAGACGGCCAGAGACGGCAGCCGCCGCGTGGAGGGGCAGAAAGCACAGCTGTTTCCCCTTTGCTAACTCAGCCACCTGGATGTCACTTCCTCCCCTCAGGTAACACCAGGGAGAGGCGGGACTGGAAACAGCTCTGTCTCTTCCAGTCCACAAAAAAGAAAGGTTTAGAAAGAATCAAAGCGTAGTTCTCAGAGGTGGTCCTCTAGAAGATGTCCTCTCCGAGGGCCTAAGGTGTCCCAGAGCCCACCAGAAGGACCCCAAAGTGAAGGCTACGAGGCCTCTCAGGGGCGGAGGTTGCGCAGGCGAACCTCGGTTAAAAATTCCCTGGGGGTCGGGAACAGCTCTTTTTGTAAGGCATCCCTGCCCTAAATGATTAAGAACCCAGACTGAGGGGGGATAAGGGAGCCCCTCACACAGCTATTTTCTCTGGGCTCACTGCTTTCCAAAGTGGCTTTCATACCCACCTGCCCTCTGCAAGCCAGGCCTGAAAGGAAGCAGTCGCCCCATCTTCTAGATGGGCAAATGGAAGATCTCACGGCTTGAGAAGCCAACCAGCCGGGCCTCAGATGGAACCTCCTTGGGGTCTAGGCTCCACGTGTAACGTGTCATTAAGGGGCTGCAGGGCATCTTGGGGACAGGGCAGGCTTTGGAGGCAGCAGGCCCGGGTCAGCGCAGCTCGTTAGCTGCGTGGTGCTTGGCAATTCCCTTGAGCTCGCTGAGCCTCCGCAGCCTCACCTGTACCGTGCGGATGCTGCCGGAGCTGCACCTGCGTGGGGTTGTTTCGAGAACATCCATGTGAAACTCTTCGCACAGAGACAACATTTAGGAATGCTTGCTGGTATTTTTATTATTACATTTTCCCTAAAGATCAGGCTCACTGGACTATCTGGGAGTGTGGTAGAGGGCAAATAAATGAAGAGGCAGCTTGAAGCACTGTATTTAAAACCAAAACCAGTTCAGAGAGACCTTGAAGTAGAAGGCAACGATAGTGTGATGTTTCAGGAGACCAGACTGGGAAGACACCCTGGGCTCCCGTCAAGCACTGTGGTGCTGTCCCCAGGCCCTACCAGGACAGGCGCGTCCTCTGTCTTGCCGCTGGGGGAGTGTGGACGGAAATCACTGCACCTGAAACACCTCAGTCCCTGCTGCTCTCCTTCTCCTCCTTGACCCCCTCCCCCAGAGCCCGGGTGCAATCAACTTTTATGGGGCAGCCTGACCCCTAGGAACGAGAGCTGTAAACAGGAGGGGCTGGGAGCCAGCTGGCCACTAAAGACTCCCCAGAGCAGAAGCAGAAAAAGGCTCCAGTCCTGACCTAGCTCTATGCCGGCCACGGCTTCAAGAACAGCCCAGAGCCCACGAGAAGGACCCTGAAGTGTCCTCCCTCTCCCTGCCAGCCCTTGGGAGGAAAGAAAGGTTCCGAGGTGTCTACACAATAAACTGAACTCCCCCCGCTGCCTTGGAGGCTCTCGGAACCTGGACCCGACCTTTCCCTTCACCCTCCTCTCCCTCATTCATCTTGGGCTTTGCCCAGCTTTTCCCTGCACTCTACAAGTTTCCTTGCGCATTCGAGCACCTTTGCTTTTCCCTTTCCTGGAATGACCTTACCAGCTTTTCCCATCTGAACTCCACCCTTTCCCAGCTGAATCCTAATTACTCCTTCAGGCCCATCATGAAGCCCACCTTCTCCAGCCAATCTTCCCTGAAAACTCCAGTCCAGGGAGAGCTCTCCCTCCCCTGAACAGCTTCAGGAGTTAATAATTATTACGGTGAATACTTACGATGCGCTTCCTACAGGCCAGGTGCTGTTCTAAGCTTTTTACTTAGGATCTCACTCAATCTTCAACACAACCCTATGAGCTAGGTCCTATTTTCCCCACATTTTTTTGTTTTTTAAAGACGAGGAAACTGAGGCACAGAGATATAAGTACCTTGCACGGGTCCCACAGCAGTGCAATCCCTGGAGACAGGATTCCAGCCCAGGGATACCCGAGCCCAGGTGCTTTGGGACAACCAGCCTCCCAGACGCACCTCTCATCCTCTCAGGAGGTGCTGCCAGGGCTCACCGGTTATTCTCATGCTCTCTCTCACCAACCCAGCTCTGATGCGGAGGGAAGTGGCAAACTCGCAGACATGGGTGTCAGAGACCAGGCTGAGAATCCTCCCAGACCTGCCACAGAGTTACTCTGCATGAGAGTGACATGAATACTTGGAGCCTCGATTTCCTCATCTGTAAAATGGGGATAAAAACACCTAGCTACTGCATGTGGTCGTTACAAAGCTAAAATCAAATCCCCTCTAAAGGTACCCTCTGCACTGCCCGGCACACAGCACAGTAGGTGCTTGTACGTTAATTCTCCTGCCTCTCACTGTGCAGTGTGACGTTGAGACTGGTAAGCACTGTGCACACAGAGGCTCAGGCTCCACTACTGACGTGGTGACTTGCTGGAGGTTACCCAGGGGCACGAAGGGACCTTCCTGTGCCCCCCTCCACCCCTGCACGTCCACGCGCCTGACCTCTCCATTCACCTGCCTGCCTGGGACTGGCTCCACTGCAGGCAGCAGAAGCCCCGGCCAGGCAGGAAGTGACACGCCGCTCTGGGAATCCGCCTCTTGGAGTGCTGATCACCCTATCGGGCGCTTCCATTATTTTTGGCAATTGTCACAGCAGAGAACACCTCTGGCCCTTGCTCAGAACCTATTTCCAAAGCCAGAATCTCCACCTCATTTCCCACACACACGCCTTGTCCTTCCTGTCCCCTGGGTCCCTGTCCTAATCCACTATCCCTTTCCTGGCTTCTCAGCACTCCAGAGGAGTAAGTGCGACTACAGAGGCGAAAGAGAACAGAGATGCCTGCTAAACTTTTTCTGACCAAGAAATAGTCTTGGTCACTGACTCAGGCCGAGGAAATTCAAAGGCAATTTCAAGGGAACCGCTGTGCAAACCCAAAGTCAGAAGTCCTGAGAACACTCCTCTAATTCATGGCCTCCACTGTCCATTAACTCCTGCTGGCCCTAGAATATCTCTTTGGAAAATGCAGCAGCTGGGGCTTATATTTCTGGAACCAGTCTCCTATGACATCAAATAGGTTTATTTTTCCCTTCTCTTCCCTTCCCCTCTGCCTGCCACCACACACAGTGATTCCAACTTTGATTTGCTCCCCTCCAAAAAAACCCTCACTTAGCTCGAAACAGGGCCATGATAAATGGTTGGTTGTGCTCCCTGCTCCAACGGCCTTGAAGGATGTGGTCGGTTGTTCCATGAGCAGGAGCTTTGTCAGGCCTGTGAATCACCCCTTGATCACTTCCCTCCCCAGAGAAGAAACTTCCTGTGCGTGTGTGTGTACGAGAGAAAGAGACAGAGACAGAGAGAGCAGACAGGAGTGTTAACCCACAGGTGTGGCACTGACCTTGGGGCTAGGATCCTATTCGACCTTGCCCTTGTCTGGATCACCCTCTTCCCACCTCTCCCAACCTAGGTTCCTTCTCTTCTCCTTCCCAATGCACCAGAAAGCCACCACCAGATCCCAATGCTCAGCTCCAGGAACCCCTCCAGGTCTAACAGCTGCTCCGTGTTTATCTGTTTCTCTTGTATACTGGGTGTTTTCCATGGGGCATGTAGCCCACTTTCCCATGAGACTAAGAACAGCTGGACCTTGCTTTTTGCCTCGGTCTTTCCTTGTCTCTTGACTTCACCTATGGGTCCTCCATGTGCTTCGGTACTTTGGTAATCAGGAACACCAGATGGAAACCAGGCTATGGTGTGTGCCCGTGGTGGAAGCCAGGTACTGGATAGAAGCTTTACCCAAAATTATCTCAGCTCAACTTCCCAAAAGCCCTGTGAGGTTACAGGTGAAGAAACTGAGGCCTAGAGTGACCAGCTCAAGGCTGCACAGCTAGAAGTGCCAGAGGCAGGATTCCAACCGTGATCTGCCAACACCACTCTTTCCGTAATGGAACTGGCCCCTGAAGATGACCCTCTTCAGGCTGCGGCTGCACATATTGAGTCTTGTGGGGCTAGAGCCAGAGTCTAAGGGCTTAGGAAAAAAAAATGAAGGGCAGAGAAATGAATGAGTTTGGGGCCAATTCCTAAAACTACAGCTTCTGGGACCAAGACCAAAATCTGTGATGATCTAACCAAAGGGAATATATATTAGTTCCATAAGGTCGACCCTTAATTTAAGTTATCACCCTGAGCGTTCCTGGGGACCAGATATTATCCTGGATTTGCTCCAGTCCTCCTGCCTCACAGTGACCACCCACATTGCCATCGCAAACCCACCTGCGTGGCCCTGGTGGGCGTCCTACAGTGGGGCAGCCCTCAAATCCCACCCTGCACTGCTCTCTCACTGTACAGGTCTGTGCTGGCCTTCCCACCCAGACTCCGCCTGAGGGAGTCCCCGCCTTACATTTGTATCCTCCTTCAGAGGTAAACTGACCGGCATTTACCCAGATCTGTCCCGTGCTAACCGGGAGACCGGATGCAATCTGGTTGACTTCGCCAAGCCTCAGTTAACCCATCTGTAAAAAAGGAATCCAAAAGCCTACCCCACACTGGGGCATATTGAATGAACTGCAGGAATCACAAGAAAACATGCATGCTAAGTGTTTGACACCATCAAAGGTATCTGCTAACACTGGCTACTATCTGCAGTCGCTTAAGAGTCCTGTAGAGGATCAGAACATTCATGACTGGTATTTGTCTGAAATAAACAATCAGGAAAGGAAACGACTGTGAAAGCACAACGCCTCCCAAATCCAAACAGATATAATTTCTTGTTTGTTTTAGATAAACGAGCTTCTCTCCACTACCATATGACTTGACATACACCTACACCCCCATGTGAAAACAGAGAATTATGTGGAACTAAACTTGAATCCTTATCGGAAAACTTTCAGATGAAGAAATCTGCATTTTGCATCTGGCATCATCAGGACCATTTTAAAGACAAGTGGCCTGAGGCCAAAGCCAGTTTACCTAAATTCTCCCCAGGGGCAGCTCATGAAAACTAGCAGAGGAGCCCAGCTCCATGCCAGGGAGCCCAACCCAAGCAGTAGCTGCCCACCCTCTCAACCCCACTCCAAGAAGGGACTTGGCAGAGAGGAAGGAAGCCAAGGGCTGACAGCGCCATCCAAGCGATGGAGGCTACTTGTGTGCCTTTCATAAGCAGACCAAAAACACAAGACCCTTGGTGTCTAGGCAGCTCCCCCTCCTCGTAGGGATGAGCACACCCTTTGCAGGATGTCCTGAGAGAACCTTTGCAGTGCGTTCCCAGCGTTCTGGAGCCAGCCGACCTCCTCCTGCTTGGGCCCCAGGCCTCTCATCAGCTAGGTCTGGCTAGCATGCACATCCCATAAAACCTCTCTGCTCTGCAATTTACCAAACCACAGAGTCAGAATTCACCATCAGTGGAGGAGAGGCTGGAAAGAGGCACACTTCTCCAGTGTAGAGGCTTCTAGAACGTAAGCTACTTGGGCCAGCATGTCCTGCCAGCGAACCACACCAGAGTGCCTTACCCAGAACATCTGACCTTCTGGCGTGTAGCATCCGCCCCGTAAGGGCCAAGAGAGGAGGAGATCCCAAGCTTCAGAGGCCACAGCCTCCCCCAACCCACTCCTCCCGCCCTGATGGCCCCACTGGACCCTTTCTATTATCGGACACCTCCATGTTATGCATTAATGCCCCAAGTGTGTAGAAACTTTTCTACCACCAGATATTTGTCTTTCTAGCCAACCCCAACCAGACTTAGGTCCATTCAATGAACTAAACCCACGCCACGGGCAAAAGGCCAGTTAGATCCAGGTTCTGTGATGAGCTGTGTTGCAAGTGACCTAACCCAATCTGGCTCTCAGTTTCCTCATCTGTAAAACAAGGGGCTTGAGCCAGATGAGTCCTTGGGTCCCTGCCAGTTCCACAATTCCACAACATGTAACACTTTCTCCTTTCATTGTTTCCCAGAACCTTAGTGCAGAACTCTGTATGGCCCCATCTGTTCAGTGACATCATTCCTTGCCCCAAACATAATGTCATCAATTCTTACTCGGGAAGTGGAGATGTCCCGGGAAATACTTTGTCTGTAAAAAGAGAGGAAATGATCATTTCGAGGGAACTAGACAGGACTTCTTTTGTATTTTTCACATAGAACAAGTTATTATCAATTTTAAAACCCAAAATCTTTCTTCCTTTTTGCCAGACCATTAATAGCTGCTTTTCAAAAATACTTTCTTAGTCAGAATCTCACCACTAATAAGCTACTATTTAATAAGTGCTTGCAATGTGCCAGGAACTGGGCTAAGTGCTTTTCTTGGATGATCTCATTTAAGTTTCCCAACAGCCTTAAGAAGTACATACTGTCATTATCCTCACTTGAAAATGAGGAAACTGAGGCCCTGGGAGGTTTAAATTACTTGCCCAAGGTTGCACAGCTAGGTAGTGGCTGAGCCAGGCTTTGGACAAGACCGTCTAACCTCGGAGGCCGCGCATTTAACAGCCTTTCAGCACTGCCTGCAGTGGCCCCTTGGTCACGTTAGCAACACGCCTGGTTTGTTGACGGTGTGTCCTGCATCTCTAATCTTGGGCACCATTGGTCAGGGCTAAAATTTGATGTTTCATCTAAAATCCAGAGCTGGAAAAGCACCTGCCTGGGTCTCAGAGCAGAGAGTGCCATCTGTTGAAAGCAGTGCCAACCTCAACGGAGGACCAGAAAAGAGCACCCTTAAAACTTAGCCTGAAACATTTGAGAAAAGAGGTTAGGAAGGCTGACTCGATCATAAACCCTGGAATATACAAATGGACATCTGTCCACAGAGCAAGGTGACCACCTGGTGACCCAAGCCCTCTAAAAAGGGCTTTATTGTAACAGCAGCAGAAGCTGCTTGCTGAGCCAGATGACACAAAAGGAACGATACGGGCACTGCCCCGACAGGCACCCACCTCCCTGCCCGGTCAGGAGCCTCTTCCCTAACCTGAGCCCAGCCCCACTTGCTCTAAAACACAAGTTCAGAGCTACTGGTGACATAGGCAGACAGTAGCCTGGGGCTGACATTTCCACAAACTCCAGCCCCCCACAACAGGAAAAAAAAAAGGCACTTCGGAGATCAATTGTGCAATCCAGGCCAGCAACCAACAGCCTGTTTTAATTGTTAAAATTAATGCTTTGAGAACTCTAAATGCTCCTTTAAATACCTAATTTGCAAATAAGATGCAGTCCTGCTGTCCCCATGTCCTCTGTGCTTTGGGTAGCTGACTGGGTCTCTTCTCTCTCAAGCACAGGAGCACAGACCCTCAGACAGGCGTCAAGGACACGGTGCTTACTTCCTAAGGTGTGAAGGATGGGAAGACAGGACTGGCTGAGATGAAAGGGGGACTGTCACACAGACCCTGGAGCTGGCCCAGTCAACCTTAACCCCTTCTCATTAAGTTTGGGGAAGGAAGGGGGAGGGGCAGTCGGCCGTTCCTCGTTCCTCGGAGACCACAGCAAACATTTGCCTCCTCGTGTCTGGAGATGGAGCATCACTTAAGAGGAAATGAACCCGGTTAAGGGTCACGTCCAGAGGAGGGATAAAAGGAAAAGCCACAATTTTCCTTACACTGACGGACACAATGGCTTTAAGAGGGAAATCAAAGCTCGGCGCTGAGGGTGGAGGTGGGACAGGGGGAGCAGCGGCTTCCTTCTGCCCCCAGACTCAGGCCTGGGAAGGCGGGGACAGAGCAAAAGTGGGAGGCAGAGAGGGAGGCTTCCTTCCCCAGGATAAGCCTCTGAAAGCATCTCAGGCTGTGTGAGCGAGAGCGCCCCAAGCCCCCAGGGATGGCCGGGAAGATGCTCTTTCCCTACGGAGCTGCTCAGGGAGGGGCTGCCGAAAGCTCCCCCCGCCGCCATCCATCAAGGCTCAGGAGGACAGATGACTTCACCGTTGTAACAGACAAGGGCAGCCACTTGCCAATTCCAATGCCAAAAAAAGAAACCGGGGAGAGGGGAGCGCAGGAAGGACAGAAAAGGCTTCCCTGGAGATCACAGCCCTGCGAAGAAACTCCGCAGCTGACGGTTGCCCTGTGGGCGCTTAGCTCTGGGACCTAACAGCGGGCAGAGGCGAGGGGTCACCTGGACGCCCTGCCGGGACCTCAGGCCAGCCCCCCGAAGGGTCGGGGGGCAGTACTCACATAGTGCTTGGAGGGGTTCCTCCGCTTCTCCACGTCCACCACGGTAGCATCCTGCACGCAGTAGGCGAGCATCTTCCCCCACAACGCGAGTGGCGCCCCCCGGCGGCGTCACCTTCTCATCCCGGCCGGGCTCCAGCTGCTTCTCCCGCTGCCCGGGGCCCCCGCCACCCCGGCCCGGCGCGCCGACCTCAACCCCGACTCCCGGCGCCCACAGGCAAGGCCCCGGGGCGGGGGACGGTCCCGGAGGGCACGCGGGCTCCGTGCGCCCCGGGCGGTTCCCTGTGGGCCTGCCGCGCGCCCCTTCCCTCCCGCGCCGCCGCCGCGCTCCGGCTCGCCTGCCCGCTCTCTCCGCCGCCCGGTGGGTCCGGCGGGAACTGGCGGAGTAGGGGAGGGGCGGGGGTGTGTCCCACCGGCGAGGGGACGGGGCGGAGGCCCCGGAGCCTGCTGTCAGCGCGCTGGGGAGGGGCCGGCGGCGCCCCTTCGCCGCGCTGCGGCTCCGGGGGGCTCGGCGCTGGCGGAGGCTGCGGGCGCAGGAGGCGGAGGCAGGGCCGGGCCGGCAGGGAAGGGAAGGGAGGGGAGCGAGGGGAAGCGCGCGGGGAGGGGCTCCGGGCCGGGGGAGGGGCGGGGGGACGGGGAGGGGGCTGCAGGCCGGCCCGAGCGGCAGGGGCAGGCCCGCGCGCCCCCACCCGAGCCCAGAGCGCAGCCAGCGGCCTGGCGCGGCTCTGGGCTAGTTCGCGGGGCACAAAAACTCAGGGTGGCTTCGGAGGGAGGAGGGGCGGGGAAGTGAACCCAGCGCGCCCCCATCCTGGCTATCCGTCTCGGATTTGTGCCTTTTTGTCCCCGCATTTACCTCCCCCTACCACTTCTATCCCCCGGATCTCTAATGAAAAGTAGTTTATTGCCCGGCTGTGACTGCCCAGAACCCCCGAGGAGGAGACGGGAATGGGAAGGGGCCAGTATTAAATCCTTCAAGCCAGAGCCTCTTTTGATGAACCACCTGCCCCCCTACAGGTCACAGAGGGTGAATTCTCCCCGGAAATGTGATCGATCCACTGCTGGAGTCGTCCATCGATCTGGGCCTGTGTAACTAACCTGTGACATCATTTACCAATGACAAGGTTACAAACTCTGCATGTCACCACTGCCTTCAACCCAGGGCTCCTCCGGGACCCTCCCGGGGCTGGCGACGAGGGAAGAGAGCATACAATGGTGGGAAAATCCACCGGGTAGGAGCCCACCCATCGTCAGTTTCTCACCACCCCTCCCTCTCGTCTGGAAAACCGACTTTCCAAGCACTTCCCTGTCCCTGAACTTGGAGCACAGTTACTACTTAATTCAATTTAGCTTCCCCCCATCTATTTCAACATTTTTTTTTCTATTCTGCTTTCAAATATTTAAAGGGGTAGTGTTTTTGTAACTAATCCTATTGTTTTACAATCACAATAATGCTTTGTGACTGTGGATCAATGTCAAACAACTGAAATGGGGGCACAGAATTGTGTGACCTCATTGTATTAGTACTTTGATCTCTGGACTGTCAGAACCCAGGTAGCAACCTGAAACTTTATTCACACATTTGCTCGACACAGAGCACCCCACTATTCCTCCAACCTTGGGGAAGGGCAGCAGGACACCAAATGATGGCACATGAGAAGGAAATACAGATGGGCGTAGGGGGTCCAGACCGTGAGAAATCCTGACACCAGGCACAGGGCTCCTCTATCAGAGAAGATGACAGAAAGCCACTGTGCCTGTTGGAGCAGGAGTCCTGGGGGAAGGTGATCTGGCAGCGATGCTCACTTGTTGGGAAAAGGCAGGGGGGAGGACAAGGCACTACCCCCCTGCGCTAGGCTTGTTCGCTGAAGGCATGGGAGGTAGACCCAGAACAGGCTCTCAGCACTGAGCCCCTGAACCTGTGAGTGTGCTGGCCCAGCTCTGAATCCTCTCTGACCATGAATCAAGACAGCCTGTGGGTTCATGATGAAACGATTCCTAATGGCCCAATGGCTGCTCTTCTATGAACAGCAAAGCATTCTGGAAGCCCTAATAAAGCCTGAGAAGCCCTGGTGAAGGGCTCTGGTGTTTAGCTGTTGGAAGGAAAGAAGAGGAAGGGGTTAGCTGGCCTTTGGTCCCCTTGTGAATCAGAGCACTTGGCTCACCTCAGATAGTACCCATGGTTTCCTACTCACCATCCCCTTCTGGACCCGGATCCACACTGAACATGACACTAAGCACAAGCAATCTGTAGGAGAGAGGGTACAATGCTCCCCCACTGTCCTAGTGGCACGGTGTTTGCCCACAAAGTGGTGGCCTTTTTCCTGCCTAAGAAACTCCAGACAACCTGACATCCCTTAAATTCAGGTCTTTAAGCACTACTTGAGCATATCCCCAACTTTCCCCTTATTCCCTGAATGACCTCAGTTGGAAGGAGCAACTGAGTTCTGCCCTGACCCCAATCCCATGGTGCCAAGATCTCTGGGGATCCGGTGGGCAGAAGTTATTTCTATGGGAGAAAATGTCTTTTCTCTACGGGGGCTGTATGCCCAACAGACTTTAAGTATGAAATGGCGCAGGCTCTCTCTTCCCTGGTACATTTCAACTTCAAACAAGTTTGTTTCCCACTGTGCATTAGGAGTTTCTTTCTGTTCAACACACATTCACTGACTGCCTCGCATGTGCCTGGCAATCCCCCCAAATGGTGGAGATTGGCAGAAGTTCCCTGGGAGACAGGAAATGTGCATCATTCATTAAATGCCCGCCTATGCCTGGCAGATAGTAGGTATATAGGATGGTCTCTGCTGAAAACATCTGCTCCAGGAGCTAGTGCTGGAAAGGATTAGGTGAACTCCTATTTTGCCTCCTCCACCTATGCACTGGAGATGACTCCAACCCAAGAACATTGTGTGCATCCAATGACAAAATATAATTGCAAAAATTTTTTAAAGTTTAGGATAAACAAGGGAAAGAGAATCCAAAATAAAGATGCAAACTGACCAACACCTGAAAATCTGATTTTTCAAAAACCGATAATTGTAGAATGCTTAGAAATCCAAGAATTTTCCAACCAGAAGGGACCTGAGAGGTTATTTATTCCTCTCGTTTTACAAAGGAACAAACAGAGGCTGAGAGCAACTAAGCAAGTTGCCCGATGCCACACAGCTGGTTGGTCCCAGACCAGCTGTCTTTGCCCTCCACGTTTATGTGCCTATTCACAGGCAAGAAGAGTTCATTTAAAGAGCACACTTAGCACATGTACGAACACCTGCAGATCTAGAATGTTGTACTCCCTTGAACCCCAGAGTCCCTTGGTGCCAATTCTCCATTCACACAAGCATCACAAGCTGCCGGGACCCCCCCAACAAGGAGGACTGGACGCTTCTCCAGGTTAGGGGCCATGGGTATCGCCATGGACTTCTGTGCACACGCAAACCCCATCAGCTCCCCTTACGCACAGCCCACCCTATCTCCTCCCCCACGTAGGGTCTCTGTGACCACCCTGAAGAAGACATACAGGAAAGCACTGGAAACTGTTAAGTGCTAAGCAAAGGCACAGTATAATCTTCCTAGAAATTTTATGGCAATTGCTAATCAGACATTTGGTTACCAATCGTACTATGCAACTCAGCCCCTATTGTATTGAACCTTATTTATATCTTTTATTGTTATTTAACTTTCCTGTGTTTAGGTTGTGCCTTCTAAACCAGGAAGAAGCAGGTGAGGGCTTTGAACTAGGATATCACCCTTTCCCTCCCCACCACCACCACCCAGCACCTCTGCCACCTGCCACCTGTCACGCACACTGCACCCAGCACAGGGATTCATACATGCCAAGCACTCAGTACATGTTTGTGCTCTCAGCACACAGTTGTAGATGCTGCTGCTGCTGCTGCTGCTGCTGTGAGACGCCAAAGAAGAACTGGAGACCAGGATATTAGAGTAGGATTTACCCACCCTGGTCTCTAGCCCTGGCTCAACCACAAACCAGCCTTGTGACCTTGAAGTTACTTCCCATCTCTGGGTCTCTGGTGTGCATTCGGGTGCCTTCTATGCTGTACCATAATGGATAACTATTACATAAAGTGAGGTCTAATCAGACTATTACCCAGACACAGGCAAATTGGAGTGAAATTTGGGGCCCCCTCCTGGCCAAAGTGGTTTTAGCACCTTTACCTCCCGCAGCCGGCCAGGGCTGCATCCCTTCCAGATCCCGGCTGACCTCTGGCAGGGGCAAACAGGAGGGCCTGGCACAAATAACCTGCCATTTTACAGACCATAAACAGTCCAGGGTTCATGCTTCTGTCCTTCTTCTCTTCCTTCTCCTTCATCTCCTCCTCTTCCTCTTTCTCCTCTTTCTTCTTCCTTCTTCTCCCTCTCTCCCTTCTCTCTCAAATCAGCCCTATTATATTGACTTGTTTGGGGAGTGACTTGAGGATGGTCCCTCCTGAATTTGGAGTAGACAGCGACACCAACCTCCCAGGAAGAACATTGCTGGCAGGGCTTCTCCTCCCCTTGCTGGGGAATGAGACCAGGATGTGGCCCCAGAGCTGCCTCACTGCTCAGCCCCACTGTTCACTAATTCTAGCCATACTAACAGGCCCCTCCTGTTACCAAACCACCAGGTGGTGGAGGCCACCTCTCTGACACCCAATACTGTAAGTTCATCAGCACAATCTCAATGTGCCTTTACACTGTGTCCTTGAGAGTCTCAGCCTCCCGTCTTAGCCTTGACTCTAGTGAGGTCCTCGTGTGGAAGAATTTTTTGATAGAACCACTTGAAATTCCAGCCTTAGCAACTGACCATGTCCCTGGAATACCAGAGAGAAATGTGGGAACTTGCACAGCCAAAGAAGCCAAGGATACAATTAGATTCACAGAGGAAAAAAAATATTATTTCATAACTCCTGGCTGCATCCCTAACCCTGAGCAGACATCTGGTCCCCAAACTAGTGTATTGTGTTTGAAGATCTTCAGGAATGAGAGTGGATGGTTTCATACCATCTACCTCAGCCCCTGACCATGCCTCCAAGTGTATTCCTGCCTGGAAGGGGGTTACCAGCATCATCGTGGTATAAAAGATCTGTCTGTATAGTTCCATTTTACCAAAGATCACTATAGACTATTCTTTTTCAAAAGAAAAAGAAAAAATCCCCTGGATTTTCCAGAAGCCAATAAACTCTGAGTTGGCCACTGGATGACAAAAAGAAAAAACAGGAAAAAAAAAAATCCCATGGGGAATTCAAAGGCAGTTTCTTTAAAAATAGCCCGAAGCCACAAATAACCAAAACTATGAGTCTGGTTTTGGTTTGACCCCCTTTTTCAGTTCTCTATTCAGAAATGTCACAGAAATTACTGTTCTCTGTCCTGTTTGAATCCGTATGTCTCTGAAAGATTCAAGAAGCTTTAAGTCAAGTCTAGCTTCAGTTCAAGCCCTGCCCTGCCTAAAGCAGAGGATATCCCCATAGTTGGTTTATTTCTTACCCAATAGGTGAGAGAAGACTTAGCAGGCTGGGTTTTCCCACATAGGTGAGTCCAGCTGGGATTTAGACTGTCATCAATAAGGTATTGCCCTAGGCAGATTACTATAATATGATCAACTTGACTTATTTTATCTCCTCATATACAAATAGTGCATGCCTTCGCTAAGATTCTTTGGTTTACAAATACTAGATATTGAGCTGAGCTAGCTAATAAAAGGGGAAATAAAGCTATTGGAAATAGCTTTATTTCCAATATACAGTAGCATCTGAGCTTCTTGAAAGCGTAGAACTAGGAAGCAGCAAATCTGAGAATATAAGCAATAATTGTCTTCGTCTCTTATCTCTGCTTAGCACCTGTGTCTGTTTTAGTCTTCTGATTGTAGAGTTTTTCTCTGCTTCTTCACCTACATAGCAAGAGCCCCCCAACCACCCAAATATCTACCAATCCCTCACACACACCTAAAACTCATTGGCTGCCTTCTGGAGTCCGGCTCTCGATGGGGAAAAAATAATCTGATTGGCCAGCTCAGGTCACATGCCCACCCTGATCCAATCAGCCATCATGGGGCGGAGACACGTAGTACAAATGCAATCATAAAACAGTGCATTTGCTTAGGAAATTGATTCTGAAAAAGAGGTCTGATAGGAGCTGGCCACACATCCCAAAATACAGCTCCCAAATTATTGTTCACTTTTTCAAGGACTTTATTCATTTACTTAGCCACTAAACAAATATTTATTAAGTTACCAACATGTTTCACCCCCTCTGCTGGGAACTAGGGCTTCAGCTGGGGGCAAACCAGACAAGGTCCTTGTCCTTGGGGAATTATATAGCCTTTGGGAGAGAAACACATTGTTTTAAAAGGCATAAAAATAAATGTAAAATTATTGTGGCAAATGTTATAAAAGTGGGGCAAATATATACTAAAGTTATTAATAAGAATGGATACAAAAGATTTTAAAATTTTAAAATTAATTTATTTAAAAAATTTTAAAATTACAGTGCTGGCTGGGTGCAGTGGCTCACGCCTGTAATCCTAGCACTCTGGGAGGCCAAGGCAGGAGAATCACTTTAGGTCAGGAGTTAAAGACCAGCCTGAGCAAAAGTGAGACCTTGTCTCTATCAAAAATAGAAAAATTAGCTGGCATTACAGTGCACACCTGTAGTCCCAACTACTCTGGAGGCTGAAGCAGGAGGATCACTTGAGTCCAGGAGTTTGAGGTTGCAGTGAGCTATGATGATGCCACTGCACTCTACCTGGGGTGACAGAGTGAGACTCTGTCTCAAAAAAAAAAAAAAAATTCAGTGCTTATTTCTTTTTGTAATAATAAAAAGACTGCCATGGCCTTTGAGGAACTAAAAGAAAAAAAGGGGGGGGTTGGTTTTTTTAATTTGCATTTTGAAAGGATCACTATGGTCCCTTGGTGGAGGGGCCTGGTGGATGGGGGAGACAGAAGTTTGGCAGTGGCATACAGGAGGTGATAACAGCTTGGGCTAGGATTGGCCTTGGGGTGGAGTCAAGAGGAACTTTAGAATGTAGAGTGGCCTCTGTTTGGTAATATTGTCAGGGATGAGGAAAAGAGAGGTGCTAAGGACAATTATAAGTTCTTGGCCTGCGTCAGAGGCATGGCTGTGCTGTAAAATGCAGGGGCTGATCTAGTCCATATCCAAAGTTCCCTCTAGCTATAAAGAGAATGATAATAATATTAACTGCAGCAACGGGAATATCGGCAGTTGTTTCTCAAGCCCCTACTGTGTGCTGTGTCAGGAATTGTGCTGAGTAAGCACTATACTCACGTATTTACTCCACGAATGGGAATTTAGTCACAGGTAAGAACATCGCTCCCTTGTAGAACTCACAGTCAGCTGACAATCAATTATGCAAGGAAAATCCGAGACATTTGAGCCCCTTCGAATCACTATTTTTTTTTTTTTTTTTTTTTTAGACAGAGTCTCATTCTGTTGCCCTGGCTAGAGTGAGTGCTGTGGCATCAGCCTAGCTCACAGCAACCTCAAACTCCTGGGCTCGAGTGATCCTCCTGCCTCAGCCTCCCGAGTAGCTGGGACTACAGGCATGCGCCACCATGCCCGGCTAATTTTTTCTATATATACTTTTAGTTGTCCAGCTAATTTCTTTCTATTTTTAGTAGAGACGGTCTCGCTCTTGCTCAGGCTGCTCTCAAACCCCTGAGCTCAAACGATCCACCCGTCTCCGCCTCCCAGAGAGCTAGGATTACAGGCATGAGCCACCGCGCCCGGCCCATATCACTATTCTTTAAATATTTGCTCAGCACATATTTAATGAAGCCTGGGAGAAATATATTTTCTATGAAGTGTGCACTTCTTTATCTACATTTGAAGTAAGGCATTTGCTCTGTGGACTGAAAGCAATGTTTTCCATATCATCTTTTATTCCCTGGTTTTTCATGCCTGGATGTGTGACTTACGTGCTCACCACAGGT
>CAUYSK010113801.1:0-14705 GCA_963575035.1 Avahi laniger
AAGATAGACTAATGGCCAATGAACATATGAAAAAATACTCAACATCTCTAATCATCAGGGAAATGCAAATTAAAATCACAATGAGATATCACTTATCTCCAGTGAGAATGGCCTTTATCAAAAAGTCCCAAAACAATAAATTTTGGCATGGATGTGGAGAGATAGGAGCACTCATATACTGCTGGTGGGACTGCAAACTAGTACAACCTCTGTGGAAAGTAATATGGAGATACCTCAAAGAGCTACAAGTAGAACTACCATTTGATCCAGCAATCCCATTACTAGCATCTATCAAAAAGAACAAAAGACATTCTATAAAAAAGACATCTGCACTAGAATGTTTATAGCAGCACAATTCACAATTGCAAAGATGTGGAAACAACCCAAGTGCCCATCAATACATGAGTGAATTCATAAAATGTGGTATATATATATACCGTAGAGTTCTACTCAGCCACAAAAATCAATGGTGATCTAGCACCTCTTGTATTATCCTGGATAGAGCTGGAACCCATTCTACTAAGTGAAGTATCACAAGAATGGAAAAATAAGCACCACATGTACTCACCATCAAATTGGTTTTACCTGATCAACACTTAAGTGCACATAGTAATAAAATTCATCAGGTGTCAGGCAGATGGGAGAGGGGGTGCAGGGGATAGGTATATACAGACCTAATGGATGTGGTGCACACCATCTGGGGGATGGACATGCTTGAAGCTCTGACTCGGGTGGGACAAAGGCAATATATATAACCTAAACATTTGTACCCCCATAGTATGCTGAAATAAAAAAAAATTTAAAAAAAAACATATACTATAAAAAAAGAAAGAAAAGAAAAAACAGGCATCAGGATTAGGGCTTTTTGATTTTTCTTGCCACTTTTGCTGACTCATTAAATTAAAGTAGTTCTTAGTTTTTGGTTTTGGAAGAATTAAGACTTTCAAGATTAGATTTTCAGGTGAAGTGGAATGGTGTACACTGGTACTGGATGCAGTTTCCATCCATTTGAGAAGTAGAGGAAATAGGAATTAAAAGGACAATCGTTTCTTTAATGGAACCCATTAGTATTTGTCCACCAACACAGATTTCCACAAAGTGAGGCATTAGAAGCAAGGGAACCAGAGCCATGGGCATCACTGGTGCTTCCTGAGCTGACCACCCAGAGCGGCCAGCAGGACAAAGCATTGGAACAACTGGAGGCACAGCTCAAGTGCCAGCTTGGGGAGCAGAGCATATGATGCATCACAGCCCTGAGTGTGGCCCTGCGTCTCAAGAGGAAGAATCTATGGGTCTGGAACCCGGGTGGGAGCAGGTTGCGCTGCTGACCATCACTTCCAGTGACCCACTTTGGGAGTCTGTGCTTCCTGTTCCTGTTCTAGGTTATGGAAGTTCAGAGGTCCTGGTTCTTAAAGATGAATTATTTCTATCTGAGGACACACCAAGTGTTCTGTTGAATTATGGGCTGCTGCTGTCTCCTGGGTGCTTCAGAATCTTCGTGTCAAAGAGTCAACAGGCAACAAGGGGCCATTAACCCTGATCGCCAAGAGAGGAAGGAGGGCTGCTGTCACACACAGGAAGGGAGAGGAAGACATTCAGCAACCAGGTGACAAAACAAAACAAACAAAAAAAAGTCCAGCCATTTCCTCCTGAAGCCAGTCCACTCTGCTGGGCCGTGCTTGCTGCAGAGCTTCTGGCTGGTTTAGCTGGGGCTTTGCTGTGTCTGCATTGCAATTTGGCTTCTCCTTGTGCCCAATTCTACTTCCTTTCCCTCCTGCCTACAGATGTTGATCTCCAGGAAATAGCTAGCATGCCAAACTCCATCTCTCTCTCTCTCTCTTTTTTTTTTTTTTGCCTCAGACAGAGTCTCTCTCTATTACCAAGGCTGAAGTGCAGTGGCACAATCATAGCTCACTGCAGCCTCGAATTTCTGGGCTTAAGCAATCTTCCTGGCTCAGCCTCCCAGGTAGCTTGGACTACAGGTGTGTACCAACACCACACCTGGCTAATTTTTTAAAAATTATTTTTTGTAGAGATGGAGTCTCATTATGTTTGCCCAGTCTGGTCTCGAGCTCTTGGCCTCAAGTGATCCTCCCGCCTTGGTCTCCCAAACTTCCTGGATTACAGGTGTGAGCCATCATGCTTGGTTTCAAACTTCCTCTCAGTGTCTGCTTCTGGATAACCTAACTTCCAACAACTGCAACAACTGCTTTCACTAGTGGCACTTAACATATTAAAAATGGTTTTTAAAATTCGTACTGAGAATTTTTATTTCAAATGACACCTGGTTATCATGCCCTTGATACAGACTCTCCAAACTTCCATGAAAATATAATAATCATGTAGATGTAGGAAACAATGAGATTGAACATTGGTGATCAAACTCTTGCTGTGTTAGAAAGTTTTACTGATTGCAAAGCCAGTGAAACAGGACTAAAATATTAGGTTGGTACAATTGAAAATCTAGCATGGTTTCCTTGGCATTAAGTATGGCAAAATCCTGCTTCAGCTGATGTGACAGCGTAGTCGTGACACAGTTGCTAGCTCACTAACATCTCAGCCAACTTTTCATGTTCACTAGATCAGGAAATTACTAAACTACAATGTAAGTACATTACTAAACCTAGCCTTACACCAATTGCGAGTCCTGCTTCAGGGTTTAAGTAAAGATAGAGAGAGTGGGTCATTGGTCCTAGTAGAAGCGTATTATTGAGGGTGAGGAGCGTTGTCTCGGATCCCTTTGAGGTTCAATAAATGCTCTTGACCTCATCCACAGACAAATGCACACTCTTACCTACATTTACATAAAACTGAAGTTTATCCATAACCTGGTTATTGATCTACAGATTGTTGCTTAAAGTATGCTTGCAATAGGAATTTGATCATTGTAATTTCCCAATAATAGATATTTTTAAAAGCTAATACTGAAGTAAGCAATTATCTATTAGATGCTATTTTCCACTTGGCATTTTTTACTTATTTTTCCTGGATTCAAATCCTGGCTCTGCCATTAATTGATGGCATGACCTTGGACAAGTCATTTAACCTCTCAATACCTCAGTTTTCTCCCTGGAAAATGGAGTGGAGAATAGAAGAATAAATAATCAATTCACAGACAGAGCTTGAGACCACGTGGCTCATAAGCTGTCCCTGGATGTTAATCATTGCTGAGGTTGGCGGTGGGGCTGAGTAGCCTGCTGTCACTCCTGCTCTGTCCCAGTGGAGAATAAAAAGTCTCAATGGACTTTTTTATTTCTTATATACAATTTGCAGAGAATAGGCAATTTTAAACTTCATACTTCACTGAAATGTTCATTATTCAGAACGGTGTACAGATATGGCTGCGGTCCCCAAACCCCAGGCCATGGACTGGTACAGGTCTGTGGCCTGTTAGTAACCAGACTGCACAGCAGGAGGTGAGCGGCAGGTGAGCCAGCACAGCTTCATCTGTGTTAGCGACACTCCCCATCGCTGGCATCACCACATAAGCTCCGCCTCCTGTCAGATCAGCAACGGCATTAGATTCTCATAAGAGCTTGAACCCTACTGTAATCTGTGCATGCGAGGGATCTAGGTCCCACGCTCCTTATGAGAATCTGATTCCTGGTGATCTGAGGTGGAGCTGAGGTGGTGATGCTAGTGCTGGGGAGTGGCTGCAAATGCAGATGATCATTAGCGGAGAGGTTTGACTGCACAATAAATGTAATGCACTTGAATCATCCCAAAACCATCACCCTCCCTTCGGCCCCCACTCCCATGGAAAAATTGTCTTCCGTGAAACCATCCCTGGTGCCAAAAGGCTGGGGACTGCTGAGATGTGGGAGAGCACACCCTGCAGGACCAGGTCGTCCTCTGGCACATGGGGAGGCAGGTTCTGGGAGCTGTGTCTGCAATCCTGTGAACTTCTTGCACATGAGACCAGAGAGGCCAGATTGATTGGATTTCGCTTCCCATGATTCAAATTAAATAATTTTGCAATTACCTGGCAGGTGTTCTGAAATCAAGTTGAAACTAGTAATTAGCCATTTACTGAGCCCTCAAAGATTCTAAGAAGATTTATAAGAAGGGAATCTAGGTGGTGGCTTCTCTATTTAACACAACTTCTAGGAAATAGAATCCTTAACTGAATGCTTATCCTGAGATAATGTGGAACATCACTATTGAGATACAGAAGATCTTTTGATTAAAGAGAATCAGACAGGATCCAGGTGATAAATGGAAAGAAGTGAAGATTAATTATAATATTAATGACATATCCTTTGATTTTAATTATTTTATTTTGTTATTTTCACTCTGAAAAGGTTTGCTTTATATGACCTACATAGGAAAACTTGGAAATAGCATGAAGGTTTCCAAGGGCTTCAAGATTATCCAGGAGCACAGAGAAAGAAATGGCAGGGAATACCATGCCCACTTTTACCTCTAGAGAGAAGTGGAAGAGATAAAATCGCTATAACAGGACTTTTTCCAGACATGTCAAGAGTAACTTTTGCTTTTGCAAAAATGCGTATGGGTCATTAATCATAACCTAGGAACTGCATTTAACCTGAAAACCAAAAGATCTTCCTTTGGCCATAGCCCAAATGAATTCCAAATTGCATAGAATATTTGGTTTTGAATTCCCTGTGTGCTAATTATTGACCCATCTCTGAACATATCCCAGAATAAATTCCATTTACCCCATGGTGAGTGTTATTTCACCCTATAATATTTTTTCTCTTGATATCAATAGCACAGCCACTCTCTCCTCAAATGTTCCCAACAGATCCCCTGGGACACAAAGCATCAGAAGCAATTGAGGCCCTTTTAAAGTGTTCTGGCACCGAGAGCTGGAGTACCCAGAGCCCCTGAAGGATCTCAGCTGGGAGACACCACATTCCTACATTCCAGGGCCCCAAGGGGAGCCCCGAGGCTTTCTGAAGAGTGGTGTCCACTCTTAGGTTCTCCAAGGATCTCTCCAGGAGGGGATGTTTACCCAATTCTGGAAACAAGGACAACTGCTAGGCTACGGGGAATTTGGCTACTAGACTTTATTCCATACCCCTCCCAAGGGACAGGCACTGGATAGAGGCAGATATTTTAACCTTCTGTTAACCAGCCTTTGTATCCTGTGAGCAGTAGCTTCTTTCTGTCACATTTTGTGTACTTTTTAAGGCCACATACTTTGAGCTTACTCCCAAATCACTGTCCCAAATCACTATCTAAGATGGTGCCTACATTCCCAAGAACGGATATAAAACAAATTACATGGAACATTAAAGTGCATATTTTGGAAAGATCTACTCTATTTTATAGTAAGAGCATGGCTTTGTTTTATCTAATTTCTAGAACTTTCTGTAGCTAATTTTACAATCCCAAAATACTTTACAATCATCTTACTTATTAATTTCCTCTTAATAACTTGACAAGTGTTTTGTAGTTGAGTGAACTGCAGGTAGAATCAGAAACAGAAGCTGTGCCTTTGAGCTATTTTCCTTGAGGTTTATTTCACTATGCAGGGATATCTCAGCATATCACATCTTCCCTCTTCCCACGGTTCATCACAAAGTTCTTCCAAGAATGTTTCTTCATTGCTCAAACTGATTTCCTCTATAGATCCTTCAGGGAGGCAGTCATGAGAGAAGATTTCAATATTTCACATTACTTGGGAGGTGGTGGGAGGATCCTTTGAGCCCAGGAATTCAAGGCTAGCCTGGGCATCATAGAGAGATTCCATCCTTAAAAAAAAAAAATTGCACATCTCCCCAAGAGCCTGTAAACTGAACATCAACGTAGACCTCCATGGGGTTTTTGGCTTTTTTGAGTGTATTGCAGACACTCATGGAGCTGCACAATGCTTTGCTATGGTCTCTTGATAAACAAGAGCCAGATAAGTGGGGCAGCCTTGCCACACTGATTTATAAGGAGGCACCATGTCTTTTAAGACCAGAAAACACCTAGCCCTACAATTTGAAAAGTGATGAAATGCTCTGACTCCAGACAAGGTTGTGGATTTATGGAATATGCTGTCTGTGCTCAGCATATTGCCACAGAATGTGCAAAGCAGTGAAATAGAATTCTTCTATCCACCCCAGACAAACAGAAGTGATTTCTTTCTCCTTTCTGGTTTTCAGTTTAACTGCTTTATGTCAGACTGGATTTCAGCCCTGGATGTTTCACAATGAAGGTTCCTTTCATATGAGGATGACAAACAGCACTTATTTCAAGTCTCAAATAAGTGTCGATCTCCCCTCACCCCCACCAAGTGAGGCATTGCATTTTGGTGCCCAGTGTTATTTAAATGAGACTTAAAATCCCCAGCCGTGTTGCTAATATGGGTCAAGATATTGATTCCCCTGGTTTTGGCTGTGAGAGGTTTTTTATGGAAAGCATCGACTCAGCTGTTCAACTCGCTGAACTACTTTACATGCTCAGAATGTGTTGCTTTTGTTGCTGAGTAGTGAAAATCAGAGGATCCTTTAGTCATTGCAAGTCTGTTCAGATTACTGTTGGGGTTTTAGTTCCGTGTTGCAGAGTTGGGAAAATAAAAAGAAAATGATGGATTTCATCACCACGAGGAACCTGCTTCATGCTCCCCATCACAGAAGTGTGCAATGCCTTGAGAAGAGACTCTGCCATGTATTATTTTAATACAGACTTTCAGGGGTACTGTCCACAGACCTTTCCCTGAGTCACTGACCACGTCATTTACCCCCATTCTCTCTTGCAGATAACCAGCTCGTCTGGGAAGATGAACTGCCATGACTTGCTTTGGCTGTGTTTTTTATCATTCAAAAACAGTGATTAGTCAGAGTGCAGAGATCTTGAGAAACAATTTCACAATATAAACAAACAAACAAACCGAAACCACTCATTTTGAGAATGTAGATTGTAAACTCCCTGTCAGAGATGGCGGGAGTTAACGAGATTCAGTAATGGAATCATGTGTGCCAAAGGGTTCAATAAACATCTTTATCACTGACATCATGATCAAGCTATTAAGTCCTAGTCTTGAGACTGAGGGTATCTTCTGAGGAGCCGGTAACCATTAACCGTTCTTTGGGACTCAAACGAGGGCAATAAATTCTTCCAAAACATGAAATGGGAGTATTGTGGCCCTGGACAGTGGAGTTGATGAAATGATTTCTCGAGGCTCTGGGAATTCATTCAGTTTGCTTGGCTGAACACTGGCCTTAGATTCTCAATGACTCCAATGATGTAAATAGTCCTTCTAGAATGTTTGAGAGGCTCATTTGCCGTTTCTTATTATGGGGATCACATACTTGACTGCCAAAAGGTTTCTGATTTATAGTTCCCAATGTGAGGGTCAGAAAAGTCCAAAGTCCAATCTCAATAATATTATTGCATGTATATATATATATTTTTATATATATATATATATATATTTCAAAACCTAAACAAAGGAAGTGACCCTGTAAACTTTGTCACAGGGCCGGATGGCACAGGCTGATAGAGGTCTTGTGCATGCCTTCACTTTATTGGAAATATAGCAGATACTCCAACATTAGGATAATTGTTTTTAACTGACTTTAAAATAATGGTTACACTACCATAATCTACTCTACCGCACTCCAAATGCTAGCAGCCATTTATTGGATATGACCACGACAAAAAAGGTTGACATAGAGAGTTTACTTCAATTCTCACAATACTCTACGAGTTAGATTTCATTCTCTCCATTTTGTACACAAAAAAGAGAAGTTAAGCACACAGTCATATTTTGAACAAAGATTGGTCAGGTTCCAAAGACAGGACTCTCCATGCTAACCCTGTGCTGTTTCTTGTGGGAGCTAATGACCTATAGCCACATGTGACTTCTGGGCACTTGGAATGAGAAATGTGGCTACTCTAAGTGAAATATGCTGTGAGTGTAAAATGCACATTAGAATTCAAAGACTTAGTGTGAAAAAGAAAGAATACGTAACATCTCAATAATTTTGTATATTGGTTAGATGGTAAAATGGTAATACTCTTTTCTTTTTAAAATATGGCTACTAGAAAATTGTAAAGTACATAGATGCCTCTATGTACTCTGTATTTCTAATGGACGGAGCTGTGCTCATCTGTGTCCCGCTCTAACACATCTTCAACTTTTACAAATAAACATTGTTTTGGACCTAAGAACTTCTTTTGTTCCTCTTTTTAAAAAAGCCTGTGGTTGAGAATGAAAAGAAAAGTGATCAACTAGTTTTACAAATTCACTGTTTATGAGACAAGGATGAAATATAGTTTTGCCTTTTAACTTTTCTCTTTTAAGACTATAGTGTAATTACTTTCTCTTGCCTTCATTTTCTTCAAGTGTCCATAATTTGTGTACGTTTGCTTGGGTAGGCCAAAAGCAGACACAGGGGTGCAGGGAAGAGGGCTTCTATATTAGTACAATTTTTTCCTCTTAAAGTCTTTTTTGTGATCCATTCATTCATTCAAAAAATAGGCACAATCACATGGTGCCTTCCTGAAATCCTTGCAAAACAAGATAGGAGAAATATAGCAGATAGCTAGCTACAGCACTGCATGAAGTGTTTAAATCTGCATATCTCAACTTTTAAGAGTATGAAATTAGGAATATTACACTTTTCTTAACATGTCCCACTATAGCATGTCTCCGAGGATTATCACTGTATGTATGCATAATAGTTGAAAATGGAGTTCTGACATTGGATCACTTGGTAATCCCAGGAGGTCTTCCTTTTTTGGACCGATTCCTGACAGCCCTTTATTGCCATCAACGGAGGCATCGCGCCTCAAGACTAAATCTGCACCACCGTTTCAAAGCATCAGAGATTGGCATAGTCAGAACCTGTAGCAAATTTCTCAGATCAGATGTCCCGCTCAGTTCAATAAACTGTCATTTTAAGACCTTACTGATGCCACTGGGGAGACAGAAAATGAAGATCAATGGGACACATTCCACTCATTGCCGAGTTGGACATTTTGTCTTCAGAAACAGTTTTAACGTGATTCTTGGAGAAGACCCCTGCAGAATGAAGATCACTGACAGTCCCCGTGCCAGGCAATCGTGCACCTCTCTCCCATCATCGATTTTAATGTGAAAGAAATTTGGATTTCTTTATTTTTATAATGCATTTTTTGTAATTATATTATATTGATTATTGGCGATCAAATGATTTAATCTTATTTCAAATTCAGCTGCAGAATCCAAGTTCAAAATCTCTGTGACAACGGATTCCCAAAGTTCCACAATGTATGTATTTGCTCTTTACCAACAAGTAAAGTGGATGAGGCAACCAACTTGCTCTAGCGCAAACCAAACCAAGTCACAGACTTGCCACTATGGGTTAGTCATCATTTGCTAGGTGACTTTCCAAGTCTATCCCTAATAATCACTTGACTGCTAAATAGAAAAAGCCATATATAATAAACCATTCAATTACATCTCTTCATGTAAGATTCTATACTGGGTTTAATTTCCCTCTCCTATATAGAACCTTTTTATCACAGGGAAGGTTGAAATAATGGTTCCATGGGTGCAAAAAAGACGTTTATAAACAACTTAGAGTTTGCATCACTCCTTTGGTTCTCCCTTTAATTATTTTCCGAGGAGAAGATAGGCCACACAATTTTTCTATATGCAACACACTGTAATTATACTCTCTGTTCTCCATTTGTATCCGAGGAGCACCTCTACCTGTGTTCCTTCGTAGGTACTCCAGAGGAGACAAAATACCAGTAACGTCGCTTTCTTGTCTTGGAATTTGGCAGGACGACTTTGAGTGCCATCTAAGAAAAAATGCTGCTCACAAACACAGCTGTTTCCTTCAAAGTGGCTTTCTTCTTTACCTGATAATTGTGTATGAATGTGTGTTTGCACGGTTTTTTAGTGAAACAGAGAAGCAAAATGCAATTTACCAAGGCACACAGCTCATGGAAGAAATTTATAACACTTTTATCAGGAGAATGCTGTCATCCGAGAAACATGACGACACAGTGTTAAAATGAATGTCATCTACAGTATAGGTGTAATGAAGCACCCACCTGGGAGAGACACATACTTTAAAACATGTCATGATCTATGAAAATCAGGAGGAATCTTAAATTTCTATTGTTCACACGACCAGAAAAAGCTGATACGCGTGAAGGTTGAGTTTCTCACCTTGTATGTGTAAGCTCCAAGTGTTCAGACCCATGCAAATCAGCATGAACACTTTGATCATTCCACTCTAGTAAAGCTCACTAGAAAATACCATTTTAAATATTGACCCAAATGGCTTTAACTATGCACTCAACCTGGGAATCAGAGAGCCCTCTTAGGACCAAGGTGGTAGACACTTCTCCTTCTGTTTATTTCTCTTCTCCCTGTCATCTGGTACTGAAACAATTCTTGATGAGGATAGATAGAGTGAGTGAGCTTTTCCAGGTATATGTTCTTAACATTATGATATAAAGAATTTTTATAATTCTTGCAGAAATACAATGGACTGCAGTAAATAAATGAGAAAAATTAATTAAATGATATGCCTTTACTTCAAAATAGGTCTATAATAAGATGATTTCATGTAAGTGTTCTAGTTGTAGCATTTGCTTATTTTCTTCCCAAACATTAAGGTTAATAAATATATATTTTTAAATTTGAAAGCAAAATAAAATTATTTTTGAGACTATCAGAACTATCAGTTTGTAGCTATACATCTTAGTAACTTTATTTAAAGACTGGATTCTCTCTCTCTGTAGAGGTAGTGACTATTAGGTTATCAAAATGGTGGGTTTTTAAAAGGTGGATGAATTAATAGTAAAGTAGCAATAATATTTTAGAGAGAACACAGAAGAATGGGAGATGGATCCAGATTGCTGAGGTTCAAATTCCCATTCTGCCACTTACTTAGATGGCATGTAACCTCCCTGCGCCTCAGTTTCCTCTCTTGTTAAGTGAGGATAATAGTACCTACCTCGTAGGGTTGTTGTGAAGATTACACGTATAAATATATGTAATGAGCTTAGAACAGTATATGGTAGATGTAAAAGTGCTCAGAATGTATTAGCTGTGATTATTTGTAAACCAGGTGGTAAAGCACAAATAGTTAGAAACTTCCTAAAATTTGGTGGCAACAGATCTGTTAAAATCAGCTGTTAATACATCTGTAGTTTCATGAGCTGCTTTGTTTCTACTGAAAAGTGCTAAGCAAATATAGCACCTCAATACATAGTATCCACAGACATGCAAACTAGAAGATGGAGCCAATATCTGGGAAAGTCTGAAAAACTGGGGGCCTGAATTACCCTGTAATACAGTATTTTTTATTATTTAAACATGGACCCCTATAGATTATTAAATTGAGCATTCCATGAATATCAATGTTCTAGAGAATTTAGAAAATAGAATTGTAATTTTTTTTCTGGAAACTTGTTTCCTTAGTTTTTGTTTGATCTGACATGAAGAAAGCAATTTTATTCAAGAGATATGACAATAATAAATGAAAGACAAAATGTTTATTGATTAATTTAGACAACAAATAAGAATTTGAAGGTAATTAAAGTAAAATCGTAAAAGCTCTTCCTTCCACAATATAAGAAAGAGTCTCTAAATTCCAGTTTAATTTTTCTTGTCATGTAGAATATCCAGCTGCAATAAAAGAGGAAATTTTTCTAGTGTCTACTTTTGTGTACAAATTTTATACTTTCTTTTCTGCACTTTAAATGTCATCAATTAAATCACTAGCAATTAAGTCACTACCCCCAAAACAAATGTACATTTGCCTTAAATTCAACAAAATTTCAGGTTTCAAATAATGAACCACATATGTAACAATTAAATATAAGAGAGTAATTTATATTTATTTATTAACAAAGCTGGCTAGAAAATGACTTCTTATGAAAGAAATTTTCTATTAACAGCAAGACCATTTTCTAAGTAAGATAGACCCCATGCTTTATTTGTCTAGTGAGGAAAATTTAAAAAATGAATGGTTAGGCATTTCATAGCTAAGTGTTGTTTATGAGAATCACTTTAGATTCTTCAGGAGTCAGGATAACGGGAAAATATTTAAATAGAATTTTCCTTGTACATCCATATTGGAAGAGGAGGAACAAACCTAAGAACAAAAATGCAGGTTTATTTCTAATGCTACTTAAAGTAATAGTCACAGCTGTTCTAGTGCAAACTGTAACTAGGTTTTGTTCTCCAGACCCTGGCTCCACCCAGCTCCGCAAATACCGAATGCGGAGGTAGGAAAGTATTCCCTTTCTTAGCTTCGCTCTTACACTCCCAGCCATCCCTCCTGTAATCCATACTGCTTCCTGTCAGCACTGTTTGGCTCTGCACACTCCTCTCCTACTGACCAAATCCAATCTTTGTGAATGATAGATGTTCTCTGAACTACACTAAAACAAACAAACAACATTTATCAGAAGTCCATTTGCTAAATATCGTTCTTCCATATATTACGTCTTCACGGCCCTGCTCTAACTTCAGCCGTATTTTGTGCATACTTCTGTGTGTGCTGCATTAGGTTTTCTGGAATGGTCTCTACAATGGTCTCCTCTCCTAGGTTTACACCCCTCCCACTTGTTTCCAACTTGCTACATTTTTATAGAGTGTTTTTTTTTTTATTCAAATCCCAGGTTGCCTTGCAGCAAACTAAATCTTACTGTCTTTGCTGCTCTCTTTATCTCAGATTTCTTCCCTCCTTGTCTGCTCCACCAACCACCAGTGAAAGAGCTGGGACAGAACTTTTCTGTCAGCACCATCCTTTGACCCAGAGCAGAGGGCTCCCTTCCCTGGGATTTCTGCTTTAGAGAGACTCTCCTTGGCCTTCTTCTGGAAAGAGAAATCCACAAGGAGAAGGAGAAGTACCAACTCAGATCCTGTGTCCACTTCTAGAACTTTCTAAACCACATTCTGGTACCAGGGACCCTGGCATTCCCTGCTCAACCTCACTTCCAGGACCTGTGCATTCCTCTTCACTGAGACTGTGTTTCCAAGAGGGGATGAACCAATACCCTAGGGATGGTGGAGTGGCCCATTTGGTCTGCAATACCCACAGGCACCTGCGGAGACCCCTTGCACGTGGGATAGAGTCAGAGTGCAAGGAGAGAGCAGCAGGAGTGCAGGCCCTTGGGCTCTCCCATGGGGCAAATCTCATTGTTAGAATTCCAAGGAGCACAAAAATTCTACATTCAACCTGGCCTTCCAGGTTGTTATGAAGGAATGTTCATCAAAATAGAAGGTTAGAACAAATTTAAGTTTATTAGCTTAATTTAGATTTTTAAAATATTTAAACATGTGACATCTGGCCCTCCTGGGTACTGCAAAGTCTGTCTCATGTTCCCATTTTCCTCTTCTTATAATTGTTTTTTCCTTTTTCTGTCCTTCTCTGTGCTCTACCACAATAAGCTCAAAAATCATTCTCCTTCCTTTCCCTTCCCACTGTTTATGATGCTGCCATTTCATCATCCTCATTCTGGAAACGGTGTGTGATAGATCTGTATTATACCTGCCAGGCCTGCAACACTGAGTCAGCTCTTTCATACAATCCTTGACGCTCGAGTTTGGACAAAAATATTACCTTTTCTATCAGTTCCTTCCAGGGTGCTGACCCGATGATAACCCATTTGTACCTCCTCGCTTTGTTCCTTGGACAAATTATAAAAAATTGTTGGTAATGATACTGTGAAGCTAAATAATGGTATTATTACATTTTCTGACCTGGGAAATGCCAACACTCCTAATGTGGACAACTATTATAATATGACTAAAGACATAGCAAGGTTAAATGTTCCAGCAGCTGTATAAATAATTTTCTTTTGCTTTGAAAAAAATGTTGTCCTTCTCTTCCCCTTTGCACAATTTAATTGCTCAATTCATATTTCAAATAGTTTGCCATGATCTTCGAGACTATTAGTACAAGATATATAATATTTTAAACAATACTTCACAACACAGCCACTTAATTTTTAAAGCAAATGAAAATTATCTTTATACTGGTTTTCTTGGTGCAATCATCACAGAGCCCCCAGTAGACATGGCCAATTTTGTCTTTATATTTTTTCCCAGAATACCAAAGATGTCCATATATCCAACTCTGACATATATTGGTTGATAATCGGGATTTAAATCCCTAGAAGGCCATTTTTTGGTTTGTTTCTAATTCTAGGATCACATCTCCAGTAGCTGTGTGGTTCCAGTGGCACTGGGATAACACAGGACTGACTCATGGAATCTTAGCAGGTTTGATTGATGCTGTGGTATCCCCAGTTCCATGACAACCAGATGATTGTGACCGCTTGTGAATATGGGGAGACGGAGATCTAGGCTTATCTGTGAAACTCCTCCTCATTGAGCAGTTCACAGTCCACCTCTGGGCTGAGAGCCCTCCCAGCTAGGGAAGGAGCCCCTGCCACTCCTACTTCACCTCTGATGGGGTGTGCCTGTCCTGAGCCATCTCCTCCTGTCATTTCCTTTTGAACTATTACTAACTGCCTATGACATTTCACTCGAGGTCTTAGCAACAGCAGGCTCTCATGGTTCGCCCCTGCATCTCACATCCCTTGACCAGTGGAATAACCAAGAATCCTCCATAGCCGCCAGGAGAAAGGTAAGTCCTTCTAAAACAGAAGGGATACAGGTTGTCATCAGGCAAGTGAGGTGGTAAGGAAAGAGGACTCTAAACATTCAGGAAATATTAACTGTATGGGTCTGGCTTTTCCTGAGAAACAGAACCAATGAAATATCTAGATATATAAGAGGA